>CAEGAD010062283.1:0-53066 GCA_903067055.1 Poeciliopsis paucimaculata
TTTTTTTTGCACGTTCTAACTATTCTCTTTATTTTTTTTTTTTAAATATTTTTTTTTATTTTAATATTTATGTTTTTTTTTTTTTTTTTTTTTTTTTTTTTTTTTTTTTTTTTTGAAGGGGAAGGGGCGAGAGTTTGAGTGGGGCAGCTAGACATGAGCTCGGAGCTCGGGGTGGGCTGGGGTGGGATGGGGTTAAATGTGGGGAGGAAGCTTGGAGGAGATTGTCTTTAACTGTTGGGACCTGAGAGTGATCCGCCCCAACGCGACCCCTTCCTCCCTTACAGAATTGATGTGTGGTGTAGAATGGCCCAGATGTAATATGATTTAAAATCTGAAAAAAAAAAAGATCAAAAGGGTTGGAAGAATACAAATGTTTAATTATTTTAAAAAAAAAAATAAAGAGATATTAAATTAAATCTGTTTTGTGATAAAGACTGGAATGCTGTTCTGTTGTTTTTCTTTTACCTAGTTTTAAAGAGCTTGATTTTCCTGAGTTATGATGTGGTTTCAGATCATTTGCCATTGTACAGCACATTTCTTTGTCCATGGTTTTGTATGGGGAAAGCCCCAAAAGAAAACTGACAACATAAATTAAAAGGAAAAGGGGGAAATGGTGTTCATTTGATTATTTTTTTTTCCTTAGAAATAAATCTATTATTGATGTTCTTCACATACTTACAAATATTGAGAAAATAATTCATGCTAAATCTGTGAAGAATTTATTTGAAGAGCTGGAAATTTCCCATGCAAAAATTTAGAAAGATTGCAGGTTTGTTTTTCAGGAGGGGGATGTTGTTATACTAAGGAAACATCCTCATCTGTCGCTGTAATTTCAGTTAATGCCATAAATTCAGTTCGTTAAGGGAAACCCTGTTGACTCGTCACGCAGAGCAATATATTTCCGAGATTTATTTCTGATTTTGATTATGGTTTACAGCTAAGATCCTTAAGAAAAATAGGTATTTGATATACTACTGTTTTTTTGTTTTAAAATACTCTATGTAAAAACAACGTAATAAACTTAAACATTAAAAAAAACAAACTATTTGATACAATAGAAAAATAGAAGTTAATGTTTTGCATAGAACCCTCCATTTACAACGCCATCATCAGTTTCCAGTCCAGGGTTGAACACGCTGTTCTAATATGATATTCTAATTTTCTGAGACACTGAATTCTGCAGTCAAAAATTGGTGTTTAAGCACAAAAGTAAAATCTGTTCATCTCCATTTACTCAGTTCTTGTTGGGGCCTAATTCTCCAATGTACCGTGGCATGGAGGTGATCAGCGTAGATGGAACACAAACTCAGATTGCTCTGATAAGTGCCTTCAGATCATCTTTCTATTGACAATAGCCCATACATTCTCTCAGGGATTGAAGTTGGTGTTTGTTGGCCAGCCAGACCAGGAACATTATGGTCATTGTAGCAGCTTTTTTGTAGCTTTGGCAGTCTGGACAGGTGCCAAGTCCTGCTAAAAGAAAATAAAATCTAATCAGCATCCTCATCCAACATGTCAGCAGAGGAATCATGAATAGTTCCAGAAAGTTCTGGTAGATGTCTATAGACTGGAATTCAGTTTAGGTTATTTTATCAGGCTTCCCTGTAAGACCGGACCAGAGGCACATAAAATGTGTGCGTACGCCACACTTTACGCACAAGTCGGCATGTATAAAAATGAATATATGCAAACTTCTGACCTGCCATGAAAATGTGCGGCAGCCACGCAAACTTTTTCAGTGGACAATATCAAACTACAGAGCATCAAAACTCCCCTAGATGCACTGAAATCTGACTTCATTCAGTGATATTTAGATCGAGAAGCATCAAACCCAATGGCTGTTTAAAATGATTTGAATATTTTATTGTTTAAACGTAAACGATTAAACTGAACCGCATTTTGTCCTCGCACACACAAACTAAATAAAAACCAAAACAAAAGGATGTGAAAACCTCCCTGAAATGTTAAATAAAATCCTGTTTTTGGCTCATTGATATGGAACGCTTTGGTCTGAGCGTGAAGCGCATGAATCTCATTTCATTCCGACTGAGAAAGAGAAAGCGGGGTTGGTTCAGCATATTAACTCCAAACAGGTCAGGCTTGATTATTTTTAAGGTAATCAAGGTGTAACGTGTGATTGGTTATGCGATAACACATCGATGCGTAAAGCTGTGTAATTGTGGCGCTTTGGCTCTGATGGAGAACATCTCAATGGAAGGATTCAGAGATCATATTGTTGATGACGGTTTATTGTTGTTTAGACTAATCCAGACTGATCATCCTGGAGCTCTGAGCAAAACTTAAAGAAGGAGCCATGAGGTACCGGTACCGGTCCAGCTGCAGTCATCCTTCAGTGGAGCTGCCCGCTTTGTGAATGTTGCTTTATGAACAGAAAGCATCTCTATTCTGTAAATGTACAACTTATGCACATGATTTATCTGTTTAGAACAAATAGAGGAGTCACTCAGTTACTGTTCAAACAGGCATTTTGAACAGTAACATAACCCATCTCTTTATTTCTCTTTTTTTTTAAACTTGTAATGTTTTATTTATTTTTTGTTTGATTTTATATAAATTTACATATACAACACATTACACATTTATATTTATGGATGGAGACAGGGCAGACCAGCAGCTACGCTCCATTTCCCACAAATTGGGATTTAGAAAGGAAAGGTGCGCATAGCTTTTGTACATCTGAATTTTTTTGTGCGCCGCACTTTTCTAAATTTGCCTGTATGCCACGTTTTGGTGTGAAAACTGCGCACTCTTTTATCCATGAAGCCACAGGTCATTTCCCCCAGGCTTTAAAAACAACAGTTCTAAAACCAGATTTAAAAAAGAAAGACAAAAAAAGAAGTAAATACTACTGCAGAATTACAGGCCAGTCTCCAACCTCCCATTCATCAACAAAATGATTGAAAAAGCTGTCTCAACAATTAACCAACTCCACTTCCTAACCGTTTTGATGTGTTTCAGTCTGGTTTCCATGCTCACCACAGAGTTCAATGACATCTGCATAAATACAGACTGAAAGAACCACAGTGGAGCATTTGACTGGTCCAGTCCTGAACTGCTTCCAGTCTGACATAAAGAAAAGATACCGTCTCATCAAAGCCCACAGATGTCATATATGGGGTACCCCAAGGTTCAGTCCTAGAACCTCTCTTATTCAATATCTATACTCCCACTAGATTAGGTTTTAACAGGAAATAAGATTAGGTATAACTGCAGAGATGACGCACAGATTTACATTATGATGTCAGTGAAACCATCCAAGCATTAACAGATGCTTAGAACAGATAAATGTGCCAAAACTTTCTCCAGTTGAACAGAAACAAAACCGAAGTCATTATTGTTGGACCTACATAGGAAAGATCTAGAGTCAGAACACAGCTTCAGTTATTACAGCTTGTGATGAAGAGCAAAATCTGGTTACGATGATGCACTCTGACCCGAACGTTCAGTCACATAAAGACAGTTATAGAGTCGGCCTTCTATCACCTGAAGAACATCTCCAGGATTAACTGACAAATGTCTCAGCAAGATCTAGAGACAGTCATCGCATTGATAACTGCAACAGTGTCTTCACATGTCTGCCGAAAAAGAAAATCCATCCTCCAGCTGCAGCTGATTCGGAACGCTGCTGCTGAAGTTCTGACTAAAACCCAGTTCTAAAGTCCTTCCACTGGCTCCCTGGAGATCAGAAAATAGACTTTAAAATAACGTTAGTTTATAAATCACTTGATGACTTGGCACCATAATACATTAAAGACCTGCTGTTGTTGTATCAACCTTCCAGGCCTCTCAGATTTTCTGGTTCTGCTCTGCACCAAAACCAGAACCAAACATGGAGAAGCAACATTCAGCTTATATGCACCAGAAATCTGGAACAAACTGCCAGGAAACTGCAAAACAGCTGAAACAGTTTCTTTAAATCTAGACTAAAAACCCACCTGGTTAGAGTTGGATTTGAACCATAACAAGGAAACGTTGACCAACATATATGTGTACTCATAATTTTGATGATGGCACTCATCAAAATGTAATGTTTGTCTCTCCACTGTTACATGTGTGCTGTTTTTGTTATGTAAAGCACTTTGAACTGCCTTGTTACTGAATTAAACTGGATTCATTGAACCGTGTGACAATGCGCACCAAGCTACACCACATCACTTGCTCAGATTGTGTGAACTCATCGCAAAGTTCAAAAGCGCCAAGGCCAAAGTTGACAAAAACACTCTTCTACTTTGTCAGCGACACTCAGATGAGCTGAGTCAGGTGAGCTCTAATTTTTTGAGGTGTGCAGATAAATGTGTGGCTGAGCAGCTTTCTGGTTCTATTCATCTCTTCATTAGTCCAGGCACAGAAACACTACAAACATATTAAGCTGACAGGCCTTGCAAAAGTAAAAAAGCTAGTTTTTTTAGAGCAGTAGCAGAAGTGTGTCCAACGGTCAGCCAACGGTCAGCTATGACCGTTGGACACATGGTTATAGTTTCCCTATGATTCTTCGTAGGGAAACTTCCTGTATCGAACAATTCTGATTGGTTCTTTCAAATTTTCCATCCAGTCAAAGCTCATATATCCCAAACAGCCAATCTTGTGTTCTGAACCTGATGTGTGTCTGGTACTCTGGTCCTTATGGGACTGTTCCTGTTCCAACTCAAAGCAGTTCTGTTGGGTCATCTGAGTTCGGCCTTGACCAGGGGCCACACCTACAACATGGTGCCTTAGACCCAACTCTGACCCACTACTGCAGGCCTCCAGCCAGTTAACATGGAAGAAATGTTCTAATTTTGAACAGTCAAACTTTTACAACCAGATAAAAACATCAGTGAGATGTTGAGATTGTTTGTGACTCCAGATGTTCATTCAAAGACTTGAATCTTCTTTCATTTTTGATTTTTTCTGAAATGACAAAAAAGGAAAGTAAGAGGGCAGAACTAAGACAGAGTCAACAGCGGATTTAAAACACATGATGGTGTTGACCTTGTAAAGCGGGCTCCAGGGTAACCAGATTGTTTATCAGGGTGGTCCTTGCAGCTTCTCTCCCCAGGTCGCCTGGGAAACGCAGCCAGAGAGGATTAGTTCACTCCTATGTGATGTAAAAATCCTTCACTAGATGTGTAAGCAGCAATGATGGGTTCAGAGGTCAGATCTGGACCCGTTTTAGGCTATGTGACACTGAATGTCCTGGCAAAACACGTTTCACCTCTTCAACTTTTACTAAGACATAATTCATGACATTCATGCAAAAAATACAAAAGTTAATAAAGGTACAGGAGCTCATAGTAGTTGTTGACAGAAGCCGTAGATTCAAAGTTTTTCTGCTCAACTTGGACAAAGAGTTCTATTTAATATTTAACCATTTTATTTTGAAAGTTGACAGATTTACCTGACATGTGGATCTGCTCTTTAATTCTGTTTTTGAGAGATGGCTTTGTCACTCTGGAATGGCGTAGCTTCAGGAAGGATTCATCTCCCTCAGCAGGTAAATCGATCTCCACCTGACGATGGCGCCGTGACTTTACAGCCTGAAAATAGCATCGCATTTTCTGATTCTTCTTCTTTGTTTTTAAATACTTCTAATTAAAAAAAGGCTACAGAAGATGGAATAGATACTAAAAACTGTTGACTCAATAAATGTGTTGCATGTTATATCATAAACTGTGACACAGAAAAAGACATTACAGATATTATAGATGAAATCATCAATAAAAAGTTGAGTTGCTGTTAAGTTTCAGCAAAGGCTAGAAAAACTTCATTAAAAAAATCATTTATTGAAACATTAGTCAGTGTTAGGATACTGAACAGTACAGACCTCTGATGCTTCTTCATAAGCCCTAGATTTGATGGTTGCCAGGAGTTGGGCTCTGTTGGAACACTGAGGACACAAAGCAACCAGTTACTGACGGGTTAAAAGTCTGACCTGCTCATTCTGATTTTGGCCGATTCCAATATGTTTTGTCTACAATGCTGCTAAATGTAGGAAGTTGCTGAGTTTTCAGGGTGACTGCAGCTAACTGCAAACACGCAGACATGACCTGGCGGGCAGGTCAGTCAGTCAAACCTCTCACTGCAGAGCTGAAGAGCACTGTGGCAGATTTTTAGACCTTTGCTGACACAGATGAGATCAGCTTCACATGCAAGTATCGGCTGATCAACGATCTCCCAAAATGAAGGAAACTGGAGCTGATTTATCAGTGCAACTCTATTAATTAGCTGTTAATTTTAGTAAAGAACAAAAACGCTTGACGTCTCCTCCTCAGGACTCCTCTAACAGCATCTAACATGAATATTAAACTCATTCTTCAAATTTTAGAAGAATGAATAATAACCCATTTTAAAAACATACCTCCTGCTCAGATGAAATCTTTTCCTGGTTGGGCTGGGCTTCATCCACCGTGTCCTTTCAAGACAAAAAGCAACAACCATTTGAGAAAAAAAACAAAAAACAGTCTTGTTCAGCTGTGGTTAGTTCTCTTTAAAGCATCTATCAATGGAGGGTGAAGTTATGTTGGACAACCGCTGATCAATGTTAGGAGACATGCACCATACAATTCACTTTCATTCTGGGACTCCTCTGCCTCTTCTGAGTGCTGACTAGAAACAACCAATCAGAGTCAGTGCTGTCAGTCATTCCCATATTTGTTGTTTTTTTTTTTTTTTTTAAAGAACTACCATTTTAATGTTATTTGTAGGTTTTAAAATAAAGAAAGGTTAAGATCCATCAATGGAATGTTGATATTTGTGGAAGATAAAAAAAGGCGTGTATTCTTAATCTCATCATTGGAAACGCAATGAACAATATTCAATGAAAAAATAACTTAAAAACTTGCTATAACTGCCATTAGTACTATGTATATTATGTTGGCTCTTTATCCTTCACAAAATTAAGAGCTACTGTGAAGGGAGCCTCAGACTGCAGATATAGTAAAACAGAAGACTGAATGTATGAGAGCCATAATCATACAAATAAAACAAATGACAGTGTATGCTACAACTTAGACAAAGAAAGTCATTTTCTATCAAACAATACACTGGCTTCATCCTAAAGCTTTATTAACATATTAGTCAATGAAATGTTTAATACGTTCAATACGATTTGGGTATAATAAGTGCTACTAGGGGTTAGAAATGATTAAATGTGGGAAGCTCACCCTGTTCTGCTGCCAGTTGTAGAATTCCACCACAGTGCCACAGAGCTCCGACACGATTCCATCACGGACCAGGCTGACAGACGCAGCAGCTGCTGTGGGCATCTGGGAGCTGATGGACGCCTTCATATTTTTGTACAGCTCATGGATGTTTGACATTTCCTACAAGAGTCAAATCAAAACCATTTAAACAGAGTTGATCAGCAGGCCTATTTCCAAGGCAACCAGGTGTTAGCTTACAATTTCCTCAAGATGTTTCAACACCTGTCCAGAATCCTGGCTGGGCAGGAAGAATAAGGGTGAAGGACGCCATCTTTGTCAAAAGGGAAAAGCCCAAAAACTGGACTGAGGGGGTGGAAGAACCCTGTTCTGAATCCCATCATGATTCCACAGACCAAGCACACACTCTTCTATTCCAACCAAGCCAGGAGGTGGCGAGCGGGTTACTCTGAACTCACCTCAGTCAGTTGAGTGTTTATCAGTTCCTGAGGGCGACATGGTCGTTCCATGAACTCATCACACAGCTCTGACTTCTCCTCAGTCTTCTTTCTGCTGTAATGAAGCTGAATGGAGACAAAGAGCAGAGTCGGGTGTAAAAGAAAGCTTTTACTTCGTCAACGAGGGTTTGTGTCAGACCGCTGACCAGAGTGGGCATGGCAGTGAAGAGGAAAGCTTTGCAAGTCTTAAGCTGTTGTAAGATGTAGGCAACGTCGAGGTGTTGAGCATCCAACGATTCCTTCTCAAAGCTTCTCACATCCTCCCAATCCTTCAGGGCCACACGGATCTGCAGCCAGAGATCAACCAACAGGGCAACATGAAGAAAAAAGGAGTAGACTGCGGTTTAAAACAGACGGGATGTGTACTGTAGTCCCGACCTGTTCTGGAGGTGAGCTGGTCTGGCAGTGGTAGAAGCTGTACAGCAGGTACAGACCTCCCACTCGGATCTGGAAACTGAACGGAGGCAGGAAGTAGCAGTAAGCTACATCCAGGACCAGACGGCAGAAGGCCCGCTTGTTGTGGCTCTGTCTGTCATTGGGACAAAACAAACAAACAAACAAACAAACAAACCGTAAGGTCCCTGAAAACTAGAAAAGGTGACAGAAAGCTTGGAATCCAAGTTCCTGTCAAAACATTCATATTTATCAACTTAACTACATTAATAACAGAATGTGACAACTTCTAGAAACTTTTACTAAATGCTTGTTAAGGTATGAGGACAGACACTTCCGATGTAAACGGTCTTAACATCAACACTAAAGTGTTTCTGTACCTGAAGATCTGAACGAACTTCATCTCCTTCCAAATGTTGGAGAAAACCTCAAATCTGACCGACTGTGTTTGCTGGAAGCGGCTGAGCAACGAATCACAGTCTGACTTCACGGGTTTCCGGTACGACTCCATCTCACACTGGATTCAACAACCAGGAGCCGCTAGAGCCGATATTAACGAGCAAAAAGTGAGTTCGTCAACGTTTCATAGAAATCTATTGGTCCGACTGGACCCGGTTAGACTCAACCATGGACTAGAACCGATCTGAAACCTTTCCGATGAGAATCTCCGGTTGCAAATATTCTTTTTCTTTTCTATTTTGTATTGCACTTATTGTAGCTAACTACAACTACAATTCTCTCTTCTTTTTCTTTTTTCTTTCTTTTTTTTTTTTTTTTTGCTCCTTCTTTTTCTTGAAATTTATTGGCGATTGGCAAGAATAGTTAGGTGAGCATTACCGCCACCAGCTGGTAAGGAGTGTAAACCACATGACAAAGAAAAAACAAAAACTATATCCTATTACACAACTTACTCTGTTTATAGCCTGATATTCTCTGATTCCAGAGTCCTTTTGCAATAAATCAGTAATATCAAATTTTATTTTCATATTACTAAGGTTCCTAATTAACTTGTTTCTCTGAATCAGATAATTCCTACAACTCAAAATAACATGTTCCACTGTCTCATCTTCCCTACAGTCACATTTCCCTGTCTGATGTTTCCCTATCAGAAATAGTGATCTATTCAATCCAGTGTGTCCTATTCTAAGTCGTGAAATAATTATCTCTTCTTCTCATTTGTCCAATTCTCTTTTTGATTTTATTAAACCACCTTCCTTTGTTTTCTTCTACCCATAACTTTTGCCAACTCTCTTTTATTTTTTGTTTAATTATATTCTTTATTTCTTTTATACTATAACATTAATGTCTATCCTTACCTGATTGGTACTCTGCCAATAAGGTCATTTCTATCAGCTCCCCACTCTGTTCCAACTAAATCCCTCATTATATTTAACACCTTCCTACATTTATTGATTATTTTCTTAATGTGCACACCGCATGTCATTCGTTCATCAAACCACATCCCA
Organism: Poeciliopsis paucimaculata; assembly: GCA_903067055.1. Classification (NCBI taxonomy): domain Eukaryota; kingdom Metazoa; phylum Chordata; class Actinopteri; order Cyprinodontiformes; family Poeciliidae; genus Poeciliopsis; species Poeciliopsis paucimaculata. The sequence continues at coordinate 9,517 of CAEGAD010062283.1, forward strand.
AGAAATTTAAATTGTTTAACTCTTTTCAAATCCTGACCATATAATTTTAAGTTAATTATTTTAGTTTACACTAACATTATTTCAGTTTTCTCTACAGAAAGTTTAAAACCCATTTATATGACCATTTTTCTACAACTGAAATTGCTCCTTGAAGCTTCTTTATAATAAAGTCAAAATTTCTTCCTCTTTTCCACGTTGCTCCATCATCAGCAAAAAGTGAAAGTCCCATTCCACCCTCTACTTCTTTAAACATATCATTAGCTACCACTGAAAATAATAACGGACATACTATACTTCCCTGTGGTGTCCCATTATCTATGTTCAAACTCTCAGAATAATCCTTCCCTATCCTCACTTGTATTTGTATTTCTTCTAGAATTTTTTTAATCCATCTAAACATATGAACATTTATTCCCATTTTCTCATTTTTATTAATAATCCTTCCCTCCACATCAGGTCATATGCTCTCTCAACATCAAAAAATACTGCCACAACACTCTCTTCACTTGAGCCTTTCTAATTTCATGCTCTAAACATAAAACTGGATCCATTGTAGTTCTCCCTCTCCTGAAGCCACTCTGATAAGACAATATACGTTCCTTATTTTCCATTTAATATATTAATCTTTCATTTATCATTCTCTCCATTATTTTACATAGGTTGGATGTTAATGCTATAGGTCAATAATTTTCTGGTTTTGTCTCATCTTCCCCTGGTTTTCGCATTGCAATAATCACTGCTTCCTTCCAACTCTTTGGCAATTCCTCAACCTCCCATATCCGATTATACATTTCTAATAAAATATTTTTAGAAGATTCACTTAAATTACTAACCATAACATAATAAATTTGATCATTTCCCAGAGTTGATAACTTACATTTTTTAAGAGCCCTATTCAGTTCTGCTATTGTAAATGACATAATGAATGGATCATTTGTTTCTCCTATTTGCTGTAGTAAGTCCTTATTCCCTAAAATTGTATTTTCTCTTCCTTTTTTCCCTTCTTCACTAATATTTTCAGAACTATGAATTTTAACAAAAGTGTTTACCAACATTTTTGCCTTTTCTCTGTCAGTAATTGCTGTTATTTCTCCATCATTTAATATTGGATAACCACTCCATTAATGGGATGGGACTCTTTTAATCCCATTCATCCTTTTAATTGTTGCCCACACCTTAGAAATATTTGTCTCCCTTGCATAGTGCCACCTACTGTACAAGGTATGGCCTTCCCTTAATCTAATCATTATCATTTCTTCCCTTCTGTTTCTATGACTAATATTTTTTATCTAACACTGACTTTTTTATTTTTTATAATTACATTTCTTTCTTACCTTTGTTCTACCTTTTTGCCATATTTCTATTTCTTTACTCTTAATTACTGATTTCTCGTCCCCTTTCCCAAAAGCAGTCGTAGTTGTTGTTGCCCCCCTCTAAAGCCCTTTTAGCTCATTTTTCTGGCTTTTCATGGCCTTTTCCTCCTTTGTGTGCTGGTACCAACAGAACCAAATATCAGTGCCACCCCTGTGTAACCTAAATAAACCGAATTTCTAATACTAAATCTTTCCTGTATTTCCTTTTCCATGAATATTTTCTATTACTGCTTTGGAACCTGTATACATCACCAAGCCGTCTGGTCGAACCTCCTATACTCACTGTGAGCTTATTATGACTGCCACCATCTCAGCAGTAAAAACAAATAGTTTGGAAATGCATTTTAAACTCTGGAATAAATATTCCCACTTCCACACATCTCTTTGTGTTCTTAGAACCATATTAATATATTCTAAAGTAATTGAAATATGAGTTTCTTAAGTAAATATCAATTTTTACACCTACTTTATTTAGATTCTAATAATTTTTTATTTTTTATGTCTATACATTTACTTTGGGATATAGCCATAGAAGAATTAAAAAATTTTTTTTTTATTAATTATATTTTTATTTTTAATTTACATTTTTTTCATTTCCTTTATTTAACCAGGTAAACCCCGTTGAGATCTGGACCTCATATTGCTGATTACAGCAATTAGGTTGCTGTGATCAGCAACCTAATTACAGAATGAAGCACTAATCAGAGTAAACTGCACTTATCCTGTAGACCATGTCTGTATGGCATGATTGAAGGTAAGTAGAGCAAAGTTGGAAAAAGTAGCTTCATTTCTGAGGGAGTTTTGCAGAAACCTATGTTCTCCTTGAATATCTTCTTGAATAGGTTTACTGTTTGCAAGCCTCTGTAAGCTTAAAAACAAAAGTTTTAGTGTTTCGAAACAAAAAATATGTCTAAACAGCATGTTTGAATATGAGTAGAGCAAACTGTGACACTTTAGATAAAACTACTTTTAATAAATTTCAGCAGAAAAATTGTAAAATGAGTTGTTTGAAGAAATGTATGATATTCTTAAATGTCCCAGATCAAGGATTTATTGTTTTTATACCTCTGTAAGTTTAAAAACAAAAAACATGCCTGTTCGATGTGTGTGAATACACATTGTACAGACATGTGTATTTATACACACAGGGCATGTGTGCACACATAAGTACAAAATGAAGAGCTTTGAGAAACTCTTCAGTTTGGATTATATGTTCATCTTTATTTGCTGTCTAATCCTTCTCTTCCAGATGGAGTGGAGAGGAAAAACTCCCCTTTAACAGGAAGGTTCTGAACAGCTGCTGTGATGCGTCGAACAGATTCTTTAAATGTTTGCAGCCAGTTGGGGGCATCATTGGCCCTTTTCGCTCTTTTTCTGTTAAGGAATCGGCCAGCAGCTGCTTGTCACATCCCTGCCTTTGCTTTGTCATCTCCCTCCTCCTCTCTCAGGAAAAGGACCACCACACCCTGCCAGCCAATCAGAGCTCAGCTCCACCTCCTCCATCACATCATCTCGATCTCTAAGGTAACAGAGAGGCCCCCCCCCCCCTTCCTTCCCCACCACCTCTCTCTCTTTTTCTTGCTCAGTCTCTGTTTCCATACTGAAAGGTGCCGCATCATCATCCTCCCTCCCATCTCACCATCCCATGCTAAGCTGCTGGCTGGTTAGCATTAGCCCTTCTTCTCTTAACCTGATCTTGCCTTCTCTGCAGTTGGACTGTCAGTTCATTAGAGGCACCCCCCAGCTGGCGACTCCTCTACCATTTAACAGAGAACAAGAAGGCAGGAAGATGGAATGAAGGAGAGGAAGAGTAGCAATGTGGTACGTACTTCTGACTTGCTTCATTCCCCTCCCAATGTCTGAAATTCACTCCTGCCTGTGTGTCTGTAATCCTGAGCAGAATGCTGCTTTATTGAGCTGTGTGATGCTGAAGCATAATGAGAGAGAGAGAGGGGGGGGGGGATCTGGACAGCAGCAGAGGGAGGTGACTCCCTGGATCTGGCTGGGCTTTTGTTAAGGAGGCCTGCTTCTTCTGTTAATATTCCTCCGTCTGCAGCATACTGAGAGAGGCCAACACCTTACATGTTATTCATCTGCTCCCTTACGACCGATGAGGTTAGAAATGTATACATTTAGCTCTTTATTATTATGGGCTGCTTGTGATGGAGCAGAAGCTGGCTCTTCTATGATTTCATTTGATGTTGTGTCAGCACAGACCTGATTCCAGCTGGATGCTGCTCAGTTGTTGTCAAATACTGTTTTACTGCAGGCAGTATCTGATGGGATACTTTGACTGTTCCTCTATTGATCTTTCTAAACTACTGGGAGTGTCACAGCATAACTAATAGTATGATCTAGAGGCCAGTAGTCAAGGGAAATATGAGTAATCAAGTTCCACTGGAGATAGGGTGCTTGACAGATGGAAGTAAAAAAGCTGAAGATGTTTGTCGTGTTTTGTTTCTAATTACACCAGGCAAGTGGTTGAGTTAATGTTAAACCTTTTTTACATTTTTGTTCTACATTTTGTTTACATCTTTAGCACAAAAAAAGAGTAGCAGGTGAGTTCTGTTGTCCTTCGGAGCTGAAGTTGGCAAATTTTTATTTCCCTTTTTTTTAAAAGTAGAATCTTAAGTTTTGAATCAAGTGCGAACTTCAGTATTGTGCTTCCCCGCTGAGAACATTGTAAATAAATCTCATCAATGTCTACTAAAGACTAGACCTGTAATTATGGATTGTTTTTCCGGTTTGGGTTCCGACCACAAATGGTAAACTCTATGAGAATGCTGAGTCTGGAAAGAATGTAAGTCTTTGCTTCAGTATCTGGGACAATTTCCATAATTTGCTCTTTTTTTATTATATTAAATGTTCTGTCTGGCAGTGTAGTAATCAGAATTGTTGTCTGAGTGTCCTGAGCTGCACATGATTCATTGTAAGAGAACTGTCAGATTATGTTAAAGCAAGAAAACATGTTAGTTTACTGAAGAACTACAATAGGTCTGCTTTCACACTGGGTTCATTCTCTGGCTCTTAAAAGACCACACATCTCTATTAAAATGCTAGGTTTTGGTGAAGATAACGTCATGATACATCATTCCAGAGCTTAATACAAAATCACTAAATAAAAACCTGCACTAGATTGCTTTAGCCTTGAACTGTCATTGTGCTGAGGTGCCTGTGTGATTCAGTTCAGCCTTGTTAAGTTCACACCAGCTGTCAGTTACAGTGAAAACAATTCAACTGTCTTAGTAGGATTTTGCTCTTGCGCATCCTTGAGGCAAGGTTAGAGCTTGTAGAGAGGTTTTTCCCCCTGCAACCGTTCCAAAAGCTCTGTTTGACCAAAACAAGCAAAAAAGAAAACTTCCGCTGTCTGGTAAAAGGTTGCAAACATTAAAAAACGGACAGAGTCCAAGCGACTTTCAGATCTACAAAAAATGACTTTGTGAAGAACATCAAAGTTATGGAATGGCATAGCTGGAGTTCATAACTAAATCTGCCAACGGCTGAACACTGTTAGGCCTCTGGACAAGAGACATCCTCACAATCTGAGAGATTTGATGAACTTCTGCAAAGCAGCGAGGGTTAATATTCTAAAGTTAAGATTGTAGTGTGGGAAGACTTCTTTGCCAAAGGCAGACTGAATGCTGTAATTGAATATAATGATGGGTCAACAAGATTTTTAAGGTTAAGGGAAATACAAATTTTATTATAGCAGCTTTTTAAATGTCCCATTTTTCATTCCAGAAGAGTTATTTGTTTTCTTTTCACAGTTAATTTGCATACACTAAACATCACATTATTCTTGGAAAAAGTCTGTAATTATGGTCTGATCTTATCACACCAGCTGATTTTATCAGGGATGTGTAGATGTCTGAAAGCCACTGTGAGTCTGGTTTGATGAGAATCACCGGCTCAGCTGATTGTTTCTGCCAAAGATTCCAACAGGATCAAACTGGACGCTTCAAGCATCAAGATGTTTTCTACAAAATTCTGTTGCGCTAAGTCCTCGGGTTTATTTATATCTGTCGTCAAGAGCAACTATCTTGCAACTTTCAGTTGCATCCCTGCTCCAACACACCCAAATCAAATGAATGGCTCATTACCAGGCCTGTTCAGAGCTGAACGACCGCTGGTGAGGGAATTCAGCCTTTCCATCCCAGTCTGTTGGAGTAAGGATGCATTTAAAAGTTGCAGGACTGGACTGGACTCCTGATTTATATCTTACTTATATATTATAGCTGACTGTACTAATCACATTTTCCTAACAAATACCAACTAGCCAGATGTTGCTGTTTTAGGAGTTCTCTGCCACACTTAAAGAATATTTTGAAGCTTGCACATGCCCACTAATGTTTGTACATTCCAATATTGAATATCTTGTAGCTATTCTTTTTTTTAATGCACAAATATGCATGGCGTCTAAATTCTTTTAATTACTATGCCCAGTTTCACATTTCAGTTAAAGTACATATGTGGTATGCAACAAAAATAATATGAATTGCGGTAAAATCTAAATATACTAAATATACTATATATACTAAATATATTTCAGAAATCATGTTAAAATAAAATGTTAGGATCTGGGATAGTCTGCATGTTCTGTTAATCCTTTGTTGAAGTTTGTGTGCCCCTCCTCATGAGGGCGCCAGATAGCAGCAAACCTGACCTGCTGCAGGTGTTTCCGTCACACCTGCAGCTCATTTCCACCCCTCTGCGGATGGATTTAAGGAGCTGGTCGCCAGCACTTCGACACCTCGGCCTGCATCCACAGTGGTAAATCTCTGAGTACACCTGACTATATCTTGTGCCTCCTAGTTCTGCTTTTGTGCTGTTCTCCTCATTGTATCCTTGATCAGGTTGTCTTTACTTATCTCCGGATCTGGATTTCCCCAGTCTGGTTCTGATGTCCTCATTTCTCCCATATTCCATTGATTCTGGACAAACTCCCACAGCTGGCTCTCCATCAGCCAATCATGGCTTCCATGATTGGAAGACTACCTTTAAAACATCCATTAGGAATATCTTGTCATGCCTTTTGGACTCTGTACCGCCCCATCTGGTCTACTCATCACACCTGCAAACATATGCAGAAATTTCAGGGATTTGGCCATTTCTCATGCTCTCATCGAGGCTTCTCCCCCGACTGCTCTCATCTCCACCAAGAGACCCTCCTCCTGGACTCCTGAGTCTGAAGTGGCCTTCCTCAAATTAAAGAGATGTTTTTCTGAGACCCTCATCCTTATTCAGCCCGACTCTCAGAAGCTGTTTGTTGTTAACATCAATACTTCTGAATTAGGAGTCACTCTCATCTCATCAGTCCATAAAACCTTTGAAAAGTCTGTTTTCAGATCCGTCTTGACCCAGTCTTGATGTTTCAGTGTTGTGTCCAGTTCAGTGGAGGTCGGGTTTCAGCCTTCTTACCTTGGTCATGTCTGAATATCTTGTACTTCTGGGCACTGCAGATAGGTTGTAGTCCTGCAATGACAGCACTGGAAGATAATGGGTTGCTGGTTCATGTTTGATTCTTCTCAAATCTTTGCCAGTTAATTAGCTTTTTTTTTTCTCAACACATTTTTTTGTAATCCTGTTGACCATTTGCAGCAAAATGTTTGATGGTTCTGTGATCATGGCCCAATGTTTTAGCAATTTCAGAAGTGCTGCATCCCTCTGAAAGACTTTTTACACTTTTGGACTTTCAGAGTCACTTAAATCTCTTTTTAGGCCCATTTTATCTGAGGAAAAGAAGCTGCCTAATAATTATCTACACCTTAATACAGAGTGTTGATCTCCATAAATCCATCCTTCCCTCACTAAACAAATACACATTAGCTGATATGTTTATACTTAATAAGCATTCAAGTTTATACAGCGTGGAATTGGAAAATATGGATAAAAATGATGATATGGTCAAAACTCAAACTTGCCTAATAATTGTGCACACAATACAGTTGTGTAAGTTTGTGCTGACTATAAATCATTCGTCTTTAGGTCAGTTTTGTTTCTGCTCAGTTGGAGAAAGTTATGACACATCCACACATTGATTTGTTCTAAGCTTCTATTCAGAGCGTTGATGCGTTCAGAGTCGATGGGGGCATCAGAATGTAGAGCTTCAGTGTATCATCTGTGTAATTATGGTAGGTAATCTTATTACTTGTTTTAACCTCAGGTAAAGGGAGCATGTAGATATTGAATAGGGGAGGTATTTATTGAATACAACATTTACTGAAATGAATCATACATTTTAAAAATGTCATTTATTCATGTATAAAATCTAGTAGATTTTTAAGTCATTCTGTTTTTCACTGTTGATGTTTATCTCCAAATTCAGATTTATTTATTTTTTATTAATCATGTTTTCGTCCTTAAAGTTTTATCTTGAGACAAAACTATAACAGAAATGCCACAGTTTTAAAAATTACAACCAAAGCCATCACAATAGAAATAAAATAGACCGATGCAAAACTTTTGGGTTGAAAAAAACACATTTCTTCAATGCTCAACCTATGCCAGTAGTTACCATAATTATTAAAACATAAGTATTAAGTTTTAAACAAACATGACAAAGACTGTAGTGTACATGAACAGCTTGGCTTGGAGTCAGGACCCAGATCTGCTTGCCAGAGTTGCCAGAGGTGGTGTCTGCTGGTTGATCTCATTCCATCTGGTCAATAATGGATTTTCCACCCAGAATGCTCTCCCTGCCTGTCTGCGGAACATGAACAGGCCAGTAAGCCTTCTCGCTATAAAATTATTCATTTTTATTGAGAGTTTGTTTTGTACAGTTGAAATTTAGCTAATATGTAAAAGTTGGCTCCTGGTCTAATTTCCAAGGCACTTCAACATCCTCCTTTTGACTTTAAGATTTCTGCTGGACTATTCCATCCTCATACCTGCTAATTTCTGTGGCTCCAAGACTCTGGAACTCTCTGAGGTCGGCTGAACAGGGTGACTTTTATAAAAGAAGCCACATGGAAATTTATCTTCATAAATCTGGTTTTGCTTTAAGTGTCCTGTGTTTTTATTTTGTTTGCTGAAGTACTTTATATAAAATTTAAGTTCAACTAAATATTAAAGCCTGATTTTCAGTTTTAATTCAGTTGTATATTAATTCTACTGGTCCAATAATCACACACACATAGATATTGCCCCCAAAAAGCCAAAATCTTACTTTTACTTTCTTAAAAGAAAGATTATTGTCAGGTTTGAGATGTTATTAACATTTTGGATTGACTGAGAGCGCTGCAGTTGTTCAGTGATAACACTTAAAATAAATTGTCAAAACGACAACTGGCATAATAATTGAACATACAGTGTAAAGCTAAACTTCTTTTACCTGATCACATTTGTTATTGTGTTAGAGGCATAACAGATTATATATCTGTAATGACTATGCATCTATTATTATGCATTGTTCCGAATGTGAGTGCATACTCTGAAGGCACATTTGATCAAAGCGGTGCAGTGAAGGCTGTTCATAAAAAGCTTGAATGTCTTTGCTTTCACACAAGGATGGATCTTAGTCACTTCCTGATCCATAGAGTGTCTGCTGTGTCACAAATAGTTCACAGACCTGTTAATAATTCATTGCATCTCTCTCAAGCTCATTTTAAATTGCTATAAATATGTAAAGTAAATGCTAATGAACAAATGATCGCTTATTTTACTAAAGTGATCTGCAGATTGAGCAAAAATGTGAGCCACTCTTCCTGTCATTGTATAATGCAAAAGCATTCTCTCTGTCTGCTGTGAAATGTAACAAATTGTGACGGCGAGGAAGTTATGGATTGAGTGAAAATACTTGAAGAACCATACTTTATTTATTTGTGCTGCTCACACGTGTCCAACCTCACATTGTATCTTGCTGCTCTAGTTTTTTCCAGATGCACACTTTGCGCCGCCTAGTGGTGCCTGGATGCTCCAGTATGTGACTGAGTCAGGTTTTCTGTTTCCTCCTTCTCCTCTGCTTTTTATGCAGAATACAGAGGCATGATGGAATCAGTGCTTGGAGTTATCTGCTTCCCTCCACCATGTGATAAATTATTCAGTCATGAGCAGACACACACTGGGGGTGTGTGAGCAGTGCCATGCAGTGGCAGCTTCTGTTTGCAACAAAAACAAAGCTGTGGAGAAAAAAAATAGGACAGAAAATGAGGCATAGACAGACTTTATTTTTGTTATAGGAAGAGAACGAAATAACGCTGAGGTTCTTTATTACTGAAGGCTAATTTAATGCCAGTATCAGATCAAGTGGTTTACTAAGTGGGTTAATTTTCAGACATGCTGCTTCAAAGATGATAACTTCTGTTGTGCCTGAATCTCAATGCAGAAAAAAAATCAAGACATTCAGGTTGTTATGTACCCAAGACTTTCTAACTGATAGGATTTACGGATGAATACAGTATCATCTGTATAACAATGGACTTTAGATTCTGTCTTGGACTTGGCCTGTGTTCTGTTTCTCATTTATATTTTATTTTCTGTTCAGTCTTTCTTCTTGACTTGTCTTCATTTTCATTTACCTCCAGACTTTGTCTCTTGTTTCTCTGCAGTTCCTGTCCCTGAAGCCTCTCCAATAACATTTGGAATCCTACTTTCTCTACCATCATGAGCGTTGCAACACTCTCACCTGGGAGTCCTGAGCCTCCATCCCCAAAGCTCATGTTCATCACAGACGTCGAGCCGTCCCGGCACCCAGCCAACCCCCCTGTGTGTCCAGATATGGCTCATCAGTCTCTGAATGGAGCCTCTTCCCTTGGCCCCGAGAGCAACCAGTCCAACCTCACCGCTGAAGAGTCTATTACTGATTCAGTCTTCTCCCAGAGGTATAAAATCCCCCACAAAGATGATGGAATCTGTTTAAACTTGCAGCGTAGGTCCTTTTCCCTCTCCTGGACAACGAGGGGGCAACACTGAAAATGTTTTGTGATGGTTGGTTGTGCAGTGATCACTAGACTTCTATTTTATATGGAGGTTCAAAAAGTTAGGTGACTTGACCATAGCAACCTATCTCTCTACGCTGATGAGTCATTTTCAAAGTGCAGAGATGTGCTGATTCTATTCCAGAGATAAAATCTGGGGATGAAGAGCACAAAGAATTTTCTGACGATGCATGGCTTCTTGAGCCGCTGCTTTTAACTGCTAAAACTGCTAAGCTAAATGTCCTCAACACTGAACTCCAGGAAAAAAAAACAAAAATCGGTCCAACATAAGTACAGTTAATAAATACAAACCAAACTTTGTGTTTAGAAGACACATCTGAACACTGGGAAGCTAAAACAGTTTCTGAACCTGAAAAAAATGATCTCAACAACCAAAGAGCAGGATGAGGAGGAGGATTTCTGCACACATCTAGACACACATCCACTCAAAGTTGAGTACATGTTTTGATGACTTAAATGTCATGGAGGACATTGCTACATTTTTCTCAAACCCCTTTCAGCACATTGAAATAGAGCACATAGCAGCAGAACTTCATTATGCATTTGCATTACAAAACTATCGAGGACAAGGAGATAAATGATTTGCATAATTACATGAAACTGATAGCCAGATTAAGAGACAATGAATTTTGGGGACTTCTAAGCAGAGAGACGTTCCCTCTTCTCATTATATATGCAGTAAAATTGAAAACTTATTTTGGCTCCACTTACCCGTCAGAGGGAGCATTTTCACAGATGAAAAAAAATCTAACTATAGGAGCCCCCTGCTGACTGAGACCTTGCAGGTTGCATCAGATTGTCTGTCTGCATCTATGAACCAAACTACAGAAAACTTACAGAAAGAGTTTGTTCTGAAACATCACATTGACTTGAAGGAGCTTCACAGGGGAAGCTCCTCCTTCTAGCACTGTAAAAGGTGATAGTGAATGAGATCACCTTTTAGTTTATTTGTTAGGGAAGCCATTGCCAGACCTCCTGCTATTTCACATTTAAAGGAAATGTAGCCACTTTAACAAGCAAAGCTATTCCAAGACAATTCTTTAAATGGTAGCATGCGTTATGTGTTGATTAGAAAATGTGCTAATTTTCCCCTTCTGTTAAAGAAATATGAAGAACTGAGGTGTGTCATGTAGCTGTAGGGTGGATGTCCCATGTACAGAGGCCACCCTGGGTTTGATTCCCAACTTTGGAGCCTTCGCTGCATGTCTTCCTCTCTTTGCCCATTTCCTGTGGTAGTTGTCAATAAAGGCAGCTTTAGATTTTTTTAAATCTAAAGATTAAAAAAAAAAAAAGAACAGTAAATGTAGTCATTTAAATGAGCCTTGTTCATGCCTCATTTCCACAAAGGTCTTCATGGAAAGACCTCATTTCCATGAAGGTCTTTCCCCCCTATATTATGAACAAAGTGTTGAGAATAAGTAATTCTGTTTTTTCTTCTATCTCTTTTAGCAAGTTGCAAAGTTAAAGCTAAAGTAAATTACATGTTAGGAAACACCCTCAAAGCTAGGGATAAAAGAATGACACACAAGGGAACGCCCTCTTTTATATTAACAACTTTTGTTTGATGCCATTCTGTCCTGCTAAAGGTAGCATGAGAAATGGACCAGCTGTATTAATAAATGGAATTGATGAGGTAATTAAGCCATTTCATTCCAGCGTTTTTGTACTTGTGGTACATCTAAAACCTGCAGGACTGGAGTTTGAGATCCCTGGTCTAAAGCAGTCCCATCAATATTTCCTTCCCTTAGGCTGCTGATCTTATATGTTACATAATGTACATCAGAAGACCTAATGAGGAAGTGTCTCTTGTGAACATTTTGTGATGGGTTTTTTGCACTCAGGAGCTTCTCTGTTAACTCATCACTGCATAAATAAAATGCCTAGATTTAGAAGGGACTTTTATAATTCAGTGTGTCAACACAGATGTGGATCAAGTTCAGGGATCTTAGGCTCACAAAAGTTAATGACCGTTTCGGACAGCTAGCCAGCTGTAGGAAGAGTCCTGCTGGTTCCAAACTTCTTCCATTCACCAATGATGGAGGCCACTGAGCACATTGCCTCAAAGCTTTACAAAGTTTTCTGGATTTTTCTCCAAATTTGTAGAATTTTGGTCTCTGAGATCTACAGATCTCAGTTCTGTAGCAGGAAATCATTTTAAAATGATTTCCTGCTTTGGTGTTTGACCTCTGACCCGCACAGTCAACTGGGACCTGATATAAACAGGTGTGTCCATTTCAAATCAAGTCCAATTAACTGTCTTGACCACATGTGGACTCCATGTTTACTTTAGAAACATCTCAAGGATGATCAGTAGAAACAGCTCAGTGTTGAGGTTTAAAGGTAAAGCATTAAGCAAAGACTGCGTATTCTTATGTAGATGTAACTTATTTATTGGTTTCTATTTTTAATACATTTGCAAAAAAATTCCAAAAACATTTTTCTCAGAAGTGCAGAATTTTGAGGAACGGTTTCTGACTTGGATGAAATGCGGCATTTAGCTAATGAAAAGTAGAAAATTAAACACCAAGTGGGACTTTCCAACTAGATATTTTTCTTTATAAAGTGTACTGTATTCTTGTTAAAATTTAAACTAAAACTTTAAATTAAAACTTTAGATTTTCCTCCATAGATGTGCAGCTACATTTGCTAATTTGACACAAAGGAGGGGAGACGCTGCATTATGTCTATTCTAAGCAAAGTTTAAGATTGAACTATATTCAGCAAAAAGTAAACAAATTCAATAAAAATTGTGTAGCTACCACCAGAGTAAAAAAAATAAAAAAATAAAACACACCAGGGTTTGGTGTCATTTTTGGGGTATTGCTGATTTTTCACAAATTTGAGTTTTGAATTGTGACTTCCAACACCCTAACATATATCTTATTGTTGAGATATTTATAAGTCATAACTTTATCAGAACTATTTGCCAAGAAAGCTAAATTTACATTTAGTACTGAGAAGACTTGTATGACAATTCTGGGTGTAGATTCTCATTCTTTATTGTATTTATTGCTCATGTATTTTGCTTTAAGGACAAAGAAACCGCCTCCTCTCCACACCGGAGCCGACTGGAAGGTTGTCCTCCATCTGCCAGAGATTGAGAAGTGGCTAAGAGCAACTAGTGAGAGAGTTGCTCAACTCACACACTCTGTGGGACAAGACAGTGACAACAGACATGTGGATGTTCACCTAGTACAACTTAAGGTAGGCAAAGAGTGTGCTCTTCCTGTTACTATGGCAACTCTTGCATGCACCCCTGGGCAGCCATTTTCTCTGAATTCTCTTGGTATATTTGTTTGTTTGTTGCGGGTTGCCCCGTTCAGTAACACTGTATGCTCTCTTCCGCCACAACTGATAAAAAGGTTTACCACAGAGTTTGACCATGGAATTATTGATGTGCACCTCACCTTCTCACCAACTACTAGGTCTCAGCTCAAATTAAAGTGATGGTTGAGACGTTATTGTTCAAAGCGTTTGTAAGTCCCACCTTCACTCACCCAATGGCATAAATCCAGAGGCCAATCAACAAATACTCTTTTTCTCTTCTAGATAAGTGACTGAACAATATTTCACAGCTGAGAAATCATTGACAATATCATTTTAAAATGTAAAAAAAACCCACCAAATGCTCTTCCTTGTCACATGCTGCACTCGGCTTCTGGTGATAAGATCCAATTTAAAGAACTTCAGAGGACAAAGCTGGAAACCAGTTTCTCTGGTCATTTATTTAGATGTGCCTCTGCTGCGCCACACCTGAATAGAATAATTAGGCCATAAGCAAGGGTCTGGAGATCTTACCTACACAAGGTGGAGGTAATTAAGCCATTTCATTCCAGTGTTTTGTACCTGTGGCACATCTAAAAACTGTGCCACAGATATCCTGCCCAGTCCTCTAGGGCAGGATATTGGCCCTAGAGGACTGGAGTTTGAGACCCCTGATTTAGACAGAATCTTCTTTATATGCAATAAATGGGATATCTGTTAACGTAAGGGAGGAGAGATCCTCAGACAACTCTTGCTGCAGCTCTGTCCTTTCTTATCATTGGATGGGGAATTCTATACGAACATCTAAAAACCTAAATCCCTACTTGTGGAATCTCTCCCTAAGTCTATTAGAAGAACTAGTGAAATATTGTTCTTTTCTGGGGACACCTGTGGAACCTCTGGAGATGATGATGCAAACAAGGATTCTTCATAAAACCAATAAAATTATGGACAACCCTGACCATCCTCTTCATGAGACTGTGTTGGGAAAACAGAATGTCTTCAGTCAGAGGCTTCTTCAGATTCATTGTACTACAGACTGCTGTCAGTTATTTTTTGCTAACCGCCATCATTATCTACGAAAACTTTGAAGATTCTAGAATTAATATGAGTTACAACAACATTTAATTCCCCTTTGGGATCAATAAAGTATTTTTCAATTGAGCCACCTGGCTGGGATCACGTCTTCTGTCATGGACACATTAAGTTCTTTATGCAGATTTATACAGAGAAATACTCCCTCAAATTAAATAAAGGAGGATACGGCTAGTGCAAGAAGTATTTCAGCTGAATACAGAAGTTCTAAAATATAAGGATTTAGTAAACCCATAAGAATGTTAGACTCTGCTCACACTTCCACCTGGGCGATCTGTGACACAGGCTGCACTGGGGGGGACGTCGGTGCCTACATCTGGATCTTGCAGTATGAATGTTTATGTTTATTTTAAGGAATTAGAGTGAGGCCAAATGAACTTAGCTCAATTATTAAGAACAAGCAATACAATATGTTTTCGACCAACCAGTTCACAATTCAATGCAGAGGGAAAAGCAAAGCATTATTTTATTAGAGGATTTAAAAAAAAACAAAAAACACTATGTTGGATTAATTGCAACTGATTGTCACTGTTGTACTAAGTAGCCATCACAGTGACTGAACAGAATGATCAACTACCAAGATGGCAGCGTACAATGAGCAAAGATCCACAGTTTGGCAGGCGTGATGATGTCACATCCAGAATCAATGGTTCAGCTGACAATAATGAAAGTTAATGCCGTTGTGCTGTGGGGTGGCTTTACATTTTGATGATGGCACTTATCAAAATGTAATGTTTGTTACTGGTTTTTCTTTTCAATTGTTGACTGTATGCTGTCTTTTACAATTTTGCATATTTATTTATGATGTAAAGTACTTTGTAGTGCCTTGTTGCTGAAATGTGTTGTTCAGATAAACTTGAGTGATTGGGCAGATGCCAAGTCTTTCTGGAAAATGAAATCAGCATTTCCATAAAGCTGGTCAGCAGAGGGAAGTAGAGAGAGCACTGAGACTTCCTGGTAGATGCATCATGCTGCATTTGTTGAGAGAGGGGTGGAATGGGATGAAACGGCATATCGGATCAGAACCAGCTTTGAATTCTGAGAGTTTTATTCTATATAATTTCTTCATATATAAATTAAATAGATCCTAGTTTATGAGAAAGAAATTCAGTCTTTGTTTTTGACTTTCTTTTATTGATTTGTTTTTTTAAAGAAATGTTTTATGGCACGTATCTTTTATCTTTATGTATAAATCTGTCACTGGCTCATGTATCTCAAACATGTAAAATATTAGCAATATTTGCTTTATGACCCTTCAGTTCTACTTAAAGTCTAGCTATTTTGAAAAGCAGGATGTGTTCCAGAAAAACCAATTAGGTTTGAATTTAGACAGTTGTTTAAATCTCTCTATATGATTGGATTTAACTGACTATTATTTTGTAATTTAACTGACAATTTATTTTGTATAATTCTAATTATTATGCAAAATATATAATTATTTTGTATAATTGTATATTCTGTGAATAAATTGAATGGTCTGTTCTTGTAAAATTTGAAACATTTGTTGAAAACTGGGTTGATGTGAATAATAAAAAATGAATGAAATTGTTCTAATTAGAGAAACTCTAAAACAATTTAGCACCCCCCCCCAATTCTCGTGTTTTATATCTTTGAAGTTGTGTTATTGTTTAACCCTGGAAAGAAAAGAACAATTCAAATGATCAAAAGTCTAGAAATGGAGATGCTGGGTGGATGTAAACATTGTGCTGATGCTCAGTGCAGTTCAGGGAAGCGACAAACCCAAACTTTTGCATAATGTGTGTGTCACAGAGAAACAACAGCTTACTGTTTGGGTTCTGAGGTCATTCTGTGTGTGTGTGGGTGTGTGTGGGCGTGTGTGTGTGTGTGTATTAATGCGTTTTGTGTTATTTTTCACCAGTCTTAAAAGCTTTATTTGTGGAAATGTTACTTTTCTGCCTCTACAGTTAATAAAGACAGCAACAGACAAATAGAACTTGTTGTGCCTTCTAGTATTCAGAATGCCTTAAACTGGGTAAATTTGCAAACAAAAACAAAACACCATGTAAAGTTTTTTTATTTAAATGTGTTGTTAGTAATGAGATCGTATGCAGATTTTTACTGCATCGATTGCCCATGTAAAATTGAATGACTTTGCTGTGAAACCATCTACATTCTGTCTGACTTGATGTTTGTTTAGCCTTAGGTTCATTCTCTGGTTGACCGCTCCACCTAGTGGTATTGTTTCTGTATTACAACACGGTGGAGAAAACACTGGCATCCTGTGGAGATGCTGATGGGATAAGAGGCATGTCATATGTAACCAGTCTCATTGCTTTTAAATTTTCCAAAGAAAACTGTTCTGTTGAGTGGACTCAAATGCTTCCCCTAAATCTAGAAAACTTCCTAAAACATTTTTATTATTTAAAGCAGAATTCATTGTCTAAGTCTGCTGAATCATAGAAATTTCTCTGTATTAATGTTATCAAAATCTATAGTGATGTTTCCACAAAGTGTAGAGCACACAATATGTATGTAGAGTATACAATAATGAATTATACAATTATACATGATTCAAAACAAAAGTGTGATGTGAAAAAGTATTCAGCCCCCTTTACTCTGAGTGCAACCAATTGCCTTTAGAAGTTGCCTGATGATTGCTAATTACCAAACAGAGTCCACCTGTGTGTAATCTGATCTCAGAACATATCCAGCTGCTCAGAGGTTCACAGGATATTGGAGAGCAAACGGTTTCATAAAGTACAAGGAGCACAACAGACAGGCCAAGGAGAAGTTTAAAGCAGACTTTGACTACAAAAATATTTCCCAAACTTTGAGCATCTCTCTGTTTAATCTATCATTTGGAAATGGAAACAGCTATGCACAAATGTAAACCTCCCAAGATGAGGCCACACACTTAAACGTCCAGCTGAACAAGGACAGCTGTGATCAGAAATGAAAACCTATTGGTTTTCATTGTTCCTACTGTAAAACATTTAGGTTACCTACATTTATGAATTCTACAAACAGCTAATGTCTGGTTTCTGGCTAAGACTCAGTCTCCCCTTCTGACAGGTGACATCCTGGCTGTGGGGGTTTAGAGCTTCTCTAGGTGAGGAGGTTTTGTGGTTGAGCAGACTCACTGACTGAGCTGCCGATGGGAACAGACACATCTTCAGATGGCTGTTTGAAATCACATTCATGCCCCTGGTGATCTCTCTCCTCCTTCATCATGTCCTTCCTACCGTTTTGTGGCTTTTGTTTCTTTCTTATCCTCTCCATCATTTGCAATCTCTCTCTCCCCACCTCTCTCCATATCTTTGTCATTTTTATAATGCGCTTGCCTGCAGGGCATTTTTCTATAACCTGACCTTGCCACAGAGAGACTGTAGGATATGATTATACTGATGCAGCTGCTGTCTCTGTGTGTGTGTGTTGTTTCTGTGTCTGGGTGTGTGTCTAAGTAATGGTATGGACTCCCCTGAACTATTCTTAGTGTCATACAGCAGGTGGAGTCCAACAGCTGAACGGAGCTGCTCTGCAAGGGAGAGGCTGCTATGTGTTCTCAACACTTCCATGGGATTCTGTGAAATAGTCAGATTTAAAAAGCTATAACTACAAAACATTTTCAGTAGAACATTTGACTTTAGTCCTCGCCAAAGATTGTCTCCCTTCGTCCTGGTAGCACCCCCACATACCCCTCAGTTTATCCTGGCCTGTGTCATTTCTTTAGTGAAACCAGTGAATAGAACAATAACTGTGTGACTCTTTGGGTACAGTCACACAGTCATGCATCATCCAGCAGCAACTTTTTTTTTTTACATTTTTGTAAAGCCATTACTTGAGGCTTAGATGTCCAAAACTGTTTTATTTAGTGGCATGTAAGAGTTTGAAGCAAGTCTGGGTGGTTAAACTAAGATAGTCGTAGGGAGAAGCAACACTTTTTCCATAAGTGAGACTATGTCAGTTTCTCCCCAATCTGCTGCCACGGAGGGTTTACTTTGTCAGTAGGTGAGGAAACGGATCCCTAGACTAGGAGTCTAATATTTTGCAAACACAATAATAAACCGAACAGCAGTTCTTTGGCTTGTACTCTCAGATGCTGCATCATAAAAGTTGAACCCACTGCTCTTTTGAGATGTGCCAGATAACTCTAGGATCTTGGGTTCATCACTGTTCTGACTGATTTGGTCTCATTCTGTGGTAAAGCGAACCGAAAAGCAGCCTACATTATTTTAATGATGAAGCACATTATGTTCCCTAGAAATGGACTTCACTCTTACTGCTTTCTCCTTTTCTTCTCATCTGCCCCACCATGCCTTCATAGCTCTCACAGTAGCAGCTGCCATGTTTCTACCAAAGACGGCAAACATTTCAGGAAACAGAAAATTGTTGATTTTCAGTCTTTGGAGTCCAGTCTTGGGAGGGAAAATGCTTATGTGGCTCTTCTGTTCATAGAAGAGTCATATGGATAGCAGTGACTTGACTTCATTACAACTACAAATTTAGAACTATTCATTTCAAGATTTCTGTTTGCTATCTTGGGATTTTATAAAGAGGAAGATCATGTGGATGCCACATGGTTCAGTGATAGAGTGGATGGACCATAAACAGAGGCTCTGAATGGTTTGATTCCCAACCCCACACCACTTGCTGCATTCTTCCCCCTTCTCTTTCTCTTTTTCTACCTCTCTCTCTCTATGTATATATATATATACATCCCTCTACTGTTGAAAAAGCTCCACTAGTGCCTACATGTATATAAAAAAGGAACTTTTCTGTCAGCAATGGTCTTTGGTCGAGTACATTGCTTCTTCATTTATGCATTGCAGTACATTGAGTGTGTGTGTGCGTGTGAGGAGTGGGTTAAACTCGTCCTAAAATAAACCATCCAACTGTCGTCTCCTCTTCTTGACACCAACACCCTAATGGAGGAACTAGGTCACAAACACTCCCAGCCCCCTACACACACCTCACAGACCCTACTGGTGTGTTATTTCTTATGGAGTAGCAGCAGAGTTTTTGATGCTCTTCTTTTGAAAAAGGATTTAGATTTTTTTTCTCTTTTACGGTATTAAAATGAGCGATCTGAAAATATCAAAGGGTGATGAAAGGTAAGAAATGGAACATTCTTAAAACTTGATTGAAAAATCACTTTTATCTAATGGACTGGAGTGGGATAAAAATTTGCAGGGATTTGGTTGCATGACTGGATGAGAGGTTTATGAATACTGTATTGTTTTTTTTTTTTGCTATTTTGAAATGTTCGTAATGTGTGTTTAAAAAAAAAACTCCAAATAAAATAAAATGAAAAAAATTGTAAACACACAGCAAGAATAATCACTAACAAGGGGGCTGGGAAACCATTAACCTAACTAAAACAAAGAATAACTAAACACATGAAGTAAATAAACAAAATCTAACTAAAATAATTAAAATCAGATTGATTAAAAGTAAAGCAGAACCAAGTCTGATCTAACAGAAGATCTAAGGTAAAAGATAAAGGATCAAAATTATAAAGTGTAAACCCAGAAAAAACTCAAAAACAACCTCAGATCCTAACTAAAGAAAATGCTCTTTATGACTCAACACTTCAGTTTTAATTAAACCACAGAACATTATTTGTCCCTGAGTGCACTTGCAAACTGTTGTCTTCCTTTCAGTATGTTTTTGGAGGAATGGCTTTGTCCTCCCTGAATGGAAATGACAGAACCAGACTGGTTTCTTTGTGCATAACTAACGACACACTCAGACAAACTTCAACAAATATTTTTATGAAAACAATTGTTTCGATTTGTAGTTTAATACACTTTTCTTAACTAGTTCATATAGTTATATATAATATTTTTCTTCCTGTTTGATCTGGAAGCCATACACAAAGATGAACTAAACATCAATAAATTCTGTTCCTGCTTTGGTTTTTGCATGTTGGCCTCAACGCAGCAGTGTGTTTAAGGCAGTGGTGCCCAAAGTGGTGTTCCAGGACCAGCATCCTGCATGTTTTAGTTCTCTCTAAAGGTGGTAGTAACAACCTTTTCAGCAGGTCAATGTTCTTCTTAGGCCTCTAATGAGCCATCATTTGATCCAGGTATGTTAAATCAGAGAGAACTAAAACAAGGAGGGCCTCAAGGACCCACTTTGGGCACCACTGGTTTAAGGTATTGCTTTAAAAGGCATCCAGAAATACTACCATTTCAATTGTATCAGAATCTTACAAAACATGACTCTGTCATTATTTTAAAAGCATAGCAGTCTTAGTTTAGGCAAACTTCTAAATTTGAAGAAATGGTATCTTACTCATAATTTTTGCATTAATAGAAATGATTTGTTAATCCCAAGTGACCCTTAATGCCTCAGGAAATTCACTTATTAAAGAGGATGATTAACAAAGGATCATCACAAAACATGATTTTAGTATTTGTTCCATTTTTCAGACTTGCTTTGATCCAAATCTTTGTCAGTCTAGAAAAAGGATTGAGAGACTTTTTCTGCGAGTGTGGGGGAATCAGAAAATGGCTGCTTTTGATGAGAGAACGAAAAGATCGTGTTTCCGGGTATATACATGTACATGGTCAAAATGTTTGAACACAAAAGGAAACTGTCCCAGAAAAGCAGGTCTTGAAACCAACAGACCGTGCCAACATGAAAAAACAGAAAAAACAGGTGTAACTTACAAAAGTTCTTATTGATTCTGCACTGAGCCCATCAGGAAGGGACTTTCCATACCTTTGTGTGTAAGGATTCAGATTTAGGACTTGAAGAGATGAGATGTCGTTCCCAGCTGGTACTTCATCTTATATGTTTAAATTAGAGTCATGGAAATGAATTGTAGGGTCGCTGTGGATACAGCCTTATAATACATTTTAGAGTTTTCAGTGTTATCACTCAAGCTGTCCCTTTGAAGAAATAACTGTAACAGGTCTTTGTATCACAACAGCGGGTCTTGGTTGTCTTTGAAGCCGTTTAATTTGAATACTCCAGGGAAGGAGGGAACCCATGGTTTTTGATCTCCAAGGTGAAATGCATTGCGTTGATGGGCTGTATGAAGGAGTTGAAGGTTATTAGATCGAATGGGTAAGGATGAGGCCAAGCTGTCATGAGCAGTTTGAACATGGCCAGTAAGAAGCCCTTGATGTTGGTGGTGATGAAGCTGAGCAACGATTGGACCTGAAGGAAAAGTCTACTTGTTTTAGATTGATTTTGGGCAATTAGAAATGCTGCTGGATGTATGAGCTTTTGATTGACAGTTCATATCTTGAATATACGTGACTGGAGAGTAAAAAAATGTGTGTGTTTTTCTTATCACTCCATTAAGTGTGTATTGCGCCTGTGTTTGATCATGTTGGCTCTCTTTAATGTACCATGATGATCCACACATGGCAGTTCTGAGATAGGAGGCATGCAAAACTGCAGCACTGTGACATGTCGACCAAAAGACAGATATTCATCTTGTACTTATGACAAGAAGAGAAGAAGCATCTGCATACTTACCAAAAATATTTCAACCTGCACTACTTTGTAAGGTCTCAGTCTGAACATAAAAGTATAATCCTAGAGAAAGGACAAATGGAGGAACAGAATCTCCGATTTCCTTTTTGTTTACAGGATTTTGTTCTTAATTCAGCCAAAAACAAAAAAAAGATGTAAATTTCCTTTTTTTATTTAACATTGTTCTCATTTTATTTGGTTATTGGTTTTCATGAACCTGCTTTCAGTTGCCAATGAAAGTGGTAATTTTCCTTTAGCCTATAAAAGAGTTTTCAGAGTTCATAGGATCAGCTGATCACTTCTAGAGCTCAATAGTTTTGGGGGGAAGAAGAGATGAACAAACAATAATAGTAATGTGGTAGGTGAAACAGAGAAGCTGAAACTATTTTTGAAAATTAAAGCTTCATGATAAGGTTTAAGAGAAGATTAGAACCAGAACATAGACTTGAAATATACAGCGAGATTAGATCATTGACATGTTGATTTACCCTGTAGTTCTGTATGTGCATGATTTAAATGATGATATAAATGGATTTACACAAGAGTTTGGTCCAAGCTATCTGCTTGAGAAGAGGAGAAACATCTGCGTGTTGATTGTGTTGATTCAGTTTGACAGGCTTTCTGTTGAATGCTCTGCGTGTGCGTGTGTGTGTCCTTATTAGTATTTAAAAGTTTGTGTAAATTATTCAAACATCTGAAAGACCCCACTGACATTTTCACCAGTTTTTGACTGACATGATAGCTTTGATGTCGAAACCGTGTGTGCGCGTGTAGGCGTGTGTGTGTGTGGGGGGGCGTGTGCGCGTGTGTGTGTGTGTGTGTACTCTGTTAACCAGAATCTCTGGTAAATTTGAGTGTCTGACATGTTATAATAGGACATGAGAGAATATTCCATGCAACCTCACTGAGCTTTTGTATTAATGGTATGTATGTATCATGGCCTGGACATTCTTTCTTTTCCTTGCTCCCACTTAAATCCTCCTTATTGCGCTTTATACCTATAATTTCTATTTACTGTGAGAACTGCATTTTATTTGTTTTAATTACGAAATCTCTACAAACAATGTTTCATTGTAAGCAAACAATCACTAGCTCTGTTCTATTGGACTAAAGCTTAGGCTGAATTCTTCCCTTCCATATTTTCCAGTTCTTTTCTTTTGACTCCAAACCATCCAATACACAATCAGGTGGGGAAAAAGGGGAGCGAGAGGCTCACGGTGAGTGGGTTGTTTTGTTTAAGGAGGGAACCACAATAACCTCCTCTGTTCCATGTTTCCTCTGTAGATGACAGCTCCCACTGCAGTTCATTGGAGCCCCAAGCCTTCAAGGTGGCTTTGTAACCCTTTGATAAATGTCTGACCTGGCTTCTCACAGTCATGATTTTAACATACTTCATGTTACTAGACAGGTTCTACTAACATGATTTGCAGATCTCTTGATTCTACAGGTCAAGCTCATAATAATGTTCTCAGGTAAAAGTTAAAATTACTCTTAAGAGCATATTTTTTTCAAATAGTTACTCGGGTAAATGTAACTGAGTAAATTTAACTAGTTGCTATCCACCGCTGAACATACGTAGCAACAACTTTATTATTCTTGTGAACAAGCTTAAAGTGATATGAAGGCATGGATTAACTCAGTGGTTCCCAAAGATGTTCTGCCCCCCATGGATTACAATAAAATCCTCCTCAAAAAAGAAAAAAAAAAATCAACTGGGCACACACCATCCTTCTACCAGATATAAACCTATACACACACTTTGTTTTCAAACTTCACTGAAGTTTATTTCACACTTCAGCTTGAAACAAAACACACTACAAACCATGACTATAACTCAGCCTCCAGTCCCTGACATCACCGCTGTACCACCGACACAAAGAAAAAGGGGATGCAAGTTAGGCGGCTGGGCTGATATAATTTACAGTCAGTCTACAGTTAACTCACACTTTGTGAATAATGTCAGAGTTGCTACCTGTAACTAGTCTGGCTCCTTCGCTGGGCTGGTACTTATGGCGGATCTGAATCGCTGCCAACAAAAAAGTCCGGTTCATCTCATAGATGAGGAACAAAATATGCGTCCAATTTTTGGCTTTTCCTTGCTCTATTTTTTTCATCCTTTTCACTTTGCCACTCCATGAGCTCCACTCATGTTAACTTAGTCAGTAGAAATGCTCCAGCTAGTTTGCCATTTGTTGCCGAGTCACTGATGATGACGCTGGTGGACGGCTGGTGACGAGGTTTACCCAGAATACACTTGGAGACAATATGAGTGAAAATAAAGCCAGTCATGCAGCACAACATTTTATTCAATATTTTATACCTACTATGTCACTAAAGTCAGTTGGTCTTGTAAAGTTTTTGTAGCAACCATGAGTCAACAATGACCAGGACAGCCTACTATATAACCCACTGGGGCAACATGTTATATAATCCTACATACACCACACTCAAAAGGAGAGGGCCCGTATTCTCCAGGTCTCATCAGACATGATAAAGGTTTGGATCACTGAAGTCATATTCTGCCTCCCATCCAGGCCCCTTATAGACCGGGAGCCCGGTGCCCTCCCCCCCCCCCCACTTCCCCACACACTTTGGGAACCACTGGATTAACTAGTCATCATTTAGCTAGTATCTGCATCCAACAGAATTTCTCGACTTACACAATGAGAAGCTTTTGCCTTTTGCTGTCTCATGCGCTCGGCTCATGCGAGGCACCATTGGTCATTTTCCATTCATTTCCTATGGCGCTTTTCCCATGAGCTGACAATCACTTGTTCTCCTCAAGCCAAACCAACAGGCAAAATTCGTGCATGTGAAGTTTTAAGAGTGTAAACATGCACATGTGAGTTAGGGACACATGAATTTAAATGTAGCCCATTTGCAGTTCAGTATTTCTTCGGCTCTACTTGGTCAATAACTAATATTGATTCTGAGAAGGTCAAAAGAAGACAGGAGACAGGACTTTAATTGATGACCAGTCTTTACTTTTTTTCTCTCCTTTTTTAGATAATTTTCTATCAGTTTTAAATTTCATTTACTTAGAGCTTAGAAAAACATCATGACATTTTGCTAAATTACAAATTAAACCACATTTGCAGCAGGTTTCTGCCCATAAATACATACATGAGTTGAAAGTGGAAATGATTGGAGCTGAAAAGTGCCAGGACCTTCCAATACAACATTAATTGTAACTCATTTGCTCTCTGACCTTTGTAAATGCTGGTAAAGGGAATGAATGTCCAAAGGCTGGACCACACACTGCTCAACTTTTCTCACCAAAGCTAAATCTGTCAAACATATATCGGTGTCGGCCAACATCTGAAATCTGAATATAGATTCAATATATCCACATTCAATCTACTATTGAATGTGGATTTAATGTTAATTCAGTTCTAAATCTCAATAGTGAAGTAATATAAGAACCAGGGAATAGTCCATGTAACTATCTCATTTACCCCTACATCAAGTCTAGGCCTTGAGGGCTGGTGTTCCTGGTTCAACCCATCTGAATCAAATGGCCAAATCCTCCTCAGTTTGCAGTCCAGTTCTCCAGATTCCTGCTAATGCCCTCATTTTTGGCTGTAGGTGTGTTGAGGCAGAGACATCTAAAAACTGCAGGAAACCAGCTCTCAAATACATGGATTCCCTGCTGTAGTGCATAGTGTAGTGTACAGTAATGTGCACAGGACAGTTCTCAGTAGGTCAGAGTGTTAGCCAACGTAGCATGAGACAGACTGGCAGAGTATCTGACCTACATTCTGACTGGCTAGGTGCCTGTTATAATTCAGGAAGCGACAGAACAAGAAGTGTTATCTTGTTCAGGGAGGTCACCATGGAGCAACATGCAACAGCAGCCAAAGATAGAAGCAGAGGATCACCCAGGGGTTCAGTGCCAGGTCACCTGCTTTCTCAAAGGCGGCACAATAGAAAAATGGGCCAGTTTTAGAACTGCACACAGCAAAGTTTGAGTGGAACAAAATTTATATATATATATTTACAAATAGGGATGTTTCTTACTTCTATCCTGTTATGTTTTCAGATACTGGAGCAATTATTACAAAGAAGAGCATTTTAATATGTTTATATGGTAAACAGAGAAGTAATGAGAGGCAGCAAGAGGAGGAGAGGGATTGGTGAGGGAATGTTGAATCAGGCTATGGCTGAAGTCAGCAGAGAGCAGTATGGTGATGGTGCAGTGTTTCCTTGTTTAATTTCCAGAGAGAGTAGAGGTGGTCAGGAGGTTGAGAGGATCTTCGTCCTGGTGGAGGTTAGCATGTTTGGGAGCCATTCACAAGGCAGAAGTTTCCCCAGGTGGAAAAAAGCAAAAACATATAAAATACAAGCCAGTAGTGAGCCTGATTACTACTAAAAACCCGGGAGATGTGGGAGCTGCACTCTAAGCAGGATTAGTGGTTTACTGAGCTCAGTTCAGCTGCAGGTTACTTTTTACCTAGGCCTGTTTCCATGGTAATTCATTCTGGTTCCCTAACTGGTTCAGGAGCAGATTGGATTGTGCTGTTAAAGATCAAGAAAAAATAATTTCTCTGCCATTCTAAGTTAGGCTGTTGCATAACAGAAAAATCTTGGAATAATATTTATGCTGTATGATCTTGTGTTATTATTCTTCACCACATCAGAATCCAAATAACACTCGTTTTAAACTTTGGCCACAAAGAAAATCTGCTGGTATGATAATCCAACTTTGCATTTCTGGTTACTGTTTCCGTGTGTTGTGCACTTTCACAAATCTCCAGAAGTTTCCACTATCGCAAGATATCATCTGCATGGCAGACTGTCCCAGGGCAGCTGTGGCTACCATCCAGTAGCTTGATCAGTGTGTGAATGTGTGTGTGAATCGGAATGATTGATTTCATTGAAAAGCGTCTTTGAGGGTCCAGAAAAGTGCTATTATAAGTATGATGGCCCATTACAAGTTTCTATCATAAGCGACAAAGTCAAAGATCCTCTGAATTTCCTCAACATTCATAAATCATAAATCATAATTTCTGACAGCACTTCCTCTTCCTACACCTCCTGACCTTCCCGACTGTTGGGTCGCAAGTTCTCACCCATACCCCTACAAATACCTTCTCCCTCAATTAAGAGTGGAAAGAAATCTTTTGTCTTATCCAGCCTCTTTAGGCAGCCACTGTGATGTCATCACACACACCCTCCACAGCAGCCATCTGTGTATGTGGTCATATCCTGTCCATCTCCATGTTGAGGAACTCCTTCAGAATCCTGCTGTGGGTCACAAACCACAGCAGATCATGTTGGTATGATGGAAACTGGCATTATGTCTTCAACCTCTTCTGACTTCTTGAAATTTATAGGTGTATGCCTGACATATTTTGACAACTTGTTCAGGCATTTTGCATGAGTGGGTGGAGACCCGTATGGTATATTTTGATCAACGTGACATAAGCAATTCATAATGTAGGAAACAGAAGGGAATTGTACACAATCACTTGGATGATGTGCAAAAGCAGTTACATTTTGCTAATTTTTGATTTGAAAAATGTACCGAAGCGACAGAAAAACTGTGATGTTCTTGTTGTCTGCACTTCAATGTGGAGCCAGTCCCACATGAAACTGACTCATTGTCAGTTTCATGTGGTGGTGTCTAACGTCCCTCCCACCTCTTCTGCTTTTTCAGTGGATTGCTCTGCGGATGTTTTTCTATTACACACTTGCACACACACAGTGTGCTGGGGCTGATTAGTGTATATTTGCTTTGTGACTTTCTGCTCACTTTTGAATGTATGTTTATGACTTTAGGACATCTGTGAGGACATTTCTGACCACGTGGAGCAGATTCATGCTTTACTGGAGACGGAGTTCTCCCTGAAGCTGCTGTCCTACTCTGTAAACATCATTGTAGACATTAGGTGAGTTTCCACAAGCAAATGATTGTAGCAAGGTATACATTCTGCGGTGTATATTAATACTTAAGTAGGCTTAATTAAAAGCATGATTCTTGTTTTTGTGTTTTTCCAGGACAGTGCAGCTGCTGTGGCACCAGCTGAGAGTCTCGGTTCTGGTTCTGAAAGAGCGACTGCTGCAGGGTTTACAGGACCCAAACGGAAATTACACCCGGCAGACTGACATCCTGCAGGCATTCAGCCAGGACCAGCACCAGGTTGGTTTCAGATGAAGTTAAGTTTCCATGTACACTTGGAATTAAAATGTAGCTGAAGGATGGATTCCTTGAACCATTATCAGATCTGTCTAAAAACATTGTGGTAGTTCCTTTCTCTTGGTTTGGTTACTGTCAGTCTGGAACTTGAATATTGAATTATTTGTATTCAGACCCGTCTGGATGCTCTCACAGAGGTGGATGACTGTGGTCAGCTGACAATCCGCTGCAGCCAGGACTACTTCTCCCTGGACTGTGGCATCACTGCCTTCGAGCTAAGCGACTACAGTCCCAGTGACCATCCTGAGGACCGGGGGACAGAGTCCACAGTGGAGGACACCTCCCAGGATATCATTCACACCACAAACTCAAATCTTGAACTGCACAAGAGTTTACCTCAGCCCTCTCTGGCCAGTGGCATAGACAACCACAGCCATTCTACACCCGGATCACCCACAAATCAAAGTGACATGCCCAAATACAGTGAAAGCTCCAAACGCCCGCTGCAGGCTGTAAGTCACAGCACTGAATCTTCCCCCACACAGCCGTCCCTTCCCAAGAGAGCAGCCTTATTCTCAAACAAAGGAACCAAATCAAGAGGCAGTTTTAGGAAGTCCAGGCAGCAGTCTGAGCTGCAGCATAAGGCTGAGCTGAGTCAGAGCACCCCCTCTCTGGTGAATCCTCCAGACAGATCCAAGTTCTGGCTAGAACTAGACTCGGTTGATCTGAGAAACCTTCCACAATCCAGCGAGAGTCTTCAGGTTTGAGCTAATTTCTATACATTTTTGATTTTGTTCTTATTTTATGAACATTTTGTTTAACATGGAAATGTGACTTTTAAGCTAGGATGAACAACAAAATCAGACTAAATCAGATTTATTTATTTTGTTATTCCAGCCTCGTATGTCGGTGTGTGTGTGTGGGGTGTGTGTGTGTGTGGGGGGCATTTCTGTCTGTTTCAATGACTGTTAAAAGTATTGAGCTACTGTACAAACTTACATAATCCCTGACAAAAGACATTATTCCCGCAAGGTGCTAAATTGGTTGTTTTACTTTGGAACAATAAAAAAAACCACAGATCTAATACAAAATTTGTATTAACAATTAATTGTTAATTGTTCAGAGGAAAAAAAAAACATGGTTCAATGTTGAGAGGAAAAAATAAGTAGTCATGAACAGAGAAATATGTTAAAGATTCTATGGTTTTGTGAAAAACTGAATTTCTTAAGGCTTCAGAAAGTCACTAATTGAAACAACAATCAGTCTCAATCAGTTCCAGGTTCCATCATTTTTATTCAGTTTGCAGGATGCAGCCTCATCACTTACACTTTTAAAATAGATTGAAATCTTCACTGTTAGCCTAGTCACTGAGGTAATGTTCCTTTTGTAAAAAATAAATATTTGAATGCTCTTTGCTAAATGGAAAAACACATTATTGTACTAAAAAAAAAATCTCTTTTCCAAACCTACTTTCAATTGATGGGGAAAAAATAAACTCTTTAATATCCATTTGTGCTTTTAATGTCGAGGTAACGGCTGCCACCAGTATCTGATGCTCCTTTATCAGATACACAGCCCCATAAATGAATTTGAATTTGATTCATTATGCTAACCAATCATGGCTCTACGTTGAGGTTGTGATCGTTCAGTGTGGTGGATAAGGATCATGTGCTCCAACATCAGCATTCATCATCCCGCACTGCACGGCTCACAGCTGAATGGGATATCCCTGCAAGTGGACTATTGCTTCCACTTTTTAATGATTTCTCAGTAATAGATAACTCATGGGATTCATCTTTGCAGGTTTATGATGTCAGTGTTTTATGATAAAGGGATGTGGAATGACAGGAAACAATCCTACCTTATTGTTTCTCTTTCTCCAAACACGTCAGGCTGGGGTGACACCCAGAAGTTTGACTATGATGTCATCCTATCACAAGCTGATAGCTCCCAAGTTGTCTCTGATTTTTTTTCTAGCTGTTGACTTGCAAACTTAACACAGGACTGCACAGACACGCTCTGCAGCTTCTCAATGACATATTGTACCAGTGGTGTTATTGCTGAATGTGATCTCAGCTGCTTTTAGATTATCCACATGCTTCTCTTCTTTTGATCATCATTTTTAGCCCATTACCTCCATCTTGCATGGAGCTCCTGATCGGTCACTGACTGGTTTATATCTAGACTGTGTGATGATAATCTCAGTCACTCTCGCCAAGCTTGTTGCTGACTGTGGCAGAACATTCCAACCGTGTCCAGACCTACTACCTTGTCCCTGACCTCTTTGGGCAGCTCTTTGGTTTTACTCATGATGATGAAAAGTTTGGAATGGAGAGATTGAAAGGCTTTACGTTCATAACCCATCTGTGACTGACACTTGGCCACATAACCAATCCGATCTATTGTAATGGTTCAAATGTTTATTTTACTGAATGACATTCAAATCAAAGTGTTTTCTTCTGATGACGTTTTGGTCCAGAACAGGACTTGGTTGAATATTGCATTTATAATCAATCACCCATGAGATGTATTAATCAACGCATGGATTTAAATTATTTCATTGCATGAATAAGTTCTACACTTTTTAACCCCCTAGTGAGCTTTAATTCATTAATTAGTTTTAAAATAACTTAACATCTTTGTAGGGTAGTTACTGCACTTTTTCGCAGGGGTTGTATTTGGGCAGAAATCAAGCTATCATTTCTGGGTGGTCTGTGTTCTTTGACTACATTTAAAATTAAGCATTTTATGAATGACCAAGACAAGAAAGAAAATGTCCTAATAGCTGGAAAGTTTTGTTCTGACACAATTCCATTTATTATTATTATTATTTATTATGATTAATAAACCCATGTTTCTTGTCTTGGTGGACAGATTATGGTTCTTTGGACATTTCAAAATGGAGAACAAATACATGTATTTCCACTAGCACAGAAAATAGCAACTTTTTTTTTCTACTATTAAATTTTGGTCAACTTTCTATCTTTGATGGGTAATATCATATTTTATTTTCAATGTGAAAATGGAAACAATGAATCAAATCCCTTGCAGGTGGTTTCTTCTATGATAAAAGGTTTAACAGATGTTTCTCTTGCCAGCTGCGCTTTGGAAAATGCCTTTTTGAAAACAATTTTAAAAAGTATGTTTAGCAAAAGTTGTCATCTCTAACTAAAGATTTTGATTACAGAGAACAATTGAGCACAACCTCAAAAACCACCATGTGAGCTCAACACATAGAAAACCCGAGGGAAATTCTGGCACCAATGGCAGCCTGCCCGCCTGCCGCCTGATGTCTCTGGATGAAATATCCACCCAAACAGAAAGGAGGCTGAAGAAGACATGCTCAGTCACTATGGCTGACTCGGACTCCTCCCTGCCCTCCCCCATTTCAGAGCAGCTTCTGTCCTCAGACTTGGAGGCATCCGGAGAGGAATCTGATGCTCAGTGGGGTGGAAGCAGGAATGCAGGGTGGACAGTGAACCGGCAGGGGCACAAGGTGACTATTTGCAGGAGCCAGGATTTTGCAGATGCTATTCAGTTTCTACTGAAAAGCATCAGTAAAAAAGCACCATAAAACCGTAGTTTTATGATGCTTATAAAACTATTTATAGTTTTTACTATTGGAGTTTTTTCCCCAAAGTAGCCTTAAAATTATACATTTCTTTAATGTACAAAAGGCATGCACCTTTTGACACCATTCTATGTTCAAATAAATGTTCTCCTCATTCAAGCAAATTGTGTGACAAACACTCATACTAATACTTCTTAATTAATAAATTCAACAGATTAGTTTTTGTTTGCATCATCTGTTCTTCATATGAGCTTTTTTTTCTTAAATGACTTGAAGTGGCATTTTCTCATTGCATGTTCAAAATCAATAAAATACGTGCTGAATAGTTCTGTAAATATTTTCTGAAAAATACATAAAGAAAAAAAGGTTGTTGGTGTTGAAATAAACACACTGAGATTATCATGTTCATTATTAAGTACTTGATTATAAGTCCTTTTGGTAACACTTTATTTGACTGGGTGTGCATAAGACTGACATGACACTGTCATAAACATTACATAGCATATCTTCAGTCATGAAGATAGAGTTTTTATGAATGTTTGACTGTTGTCATGAAGTGTCAATCGGTAAATGGTGAAATGTTTGAAGCAAATTTGCAATAAAAGTGCATTAAAAGCATGGACTTTTATTGCAACTTTGCAATCAGTGAATAATGACACTTTTCAAGCAAAGTTGAATTAAAACTTGTATTGAAAGTCCATTAAAATGGTCAAATTTGCATTAAAAGTGTCATTATTTACCGAATGACACTTCATGACAACAGTCATAAACGCTCATGAAAACTTCATCTTCATGACAGATGTCATGTCAGATGTCACCGTCAAATAAAGTCTTACTGTACTCTTTCTTTTTTGACTGCTCATTTCTAGGAGTGAATTACTATACATGTGAAGAAAGACAATGAAATGCTGATGCTCCTTTCTTGTGCAGAAGGGATCCCAGATTCCATCAGAAAGGATCCAGTCCAGAGAGCACTGGTATGGGTCAGACGAGTTCCTGGCTCTCCCTGCTCAGCTCCATGAAACTGAGATGCTGGCTGTGAAACTAGAAAGTCTGATACAGTCCAGCACCCTGGTCAGTACAGAACTGTGGCTCATTCAACATAACCATACACATTGTGTTGGAATTGGTTTCTGATGTTTTTGTTGAACCTGTTCACAGCAGAAGCAGAGAGGTCTGCAGGATGTGGATGACTGGGAGCTGTCAGAGCTTAATGTAGACTGGGACACTGGAGAAAGTGGAGTCAACACAAGGAACATAGTGGGGAGCGGGGATTACGATCCATCTCCCCTACTGGTATGACAACATATTTGGTGTTAAGTGTCAAAAAGCAAATCATTTCCTGGTGAAGTGACCTGCTCCTGTGCACTCTTCATCAGCAGCACCCTCATAGACAAACCTCAGTGAGCTGCTTCAGCTCCTCCTCCAGTGATGTTGCTCCATCATTCGAAGACAGCATAGAATCAGGGCCCTTGAGTGACCTGCTGTCAGGCGAGGAGCAGAGCAGGAGGTCTGTGGATGGCTCCCCCCAGCTGACAGCGCCCCTGGTGGATGGGCGTGGATGTGCTTCTCTGATGAAAAAACTGCTGGAGGACATCCAGGAACAGAACGAAGGCATCTGGGTAAAGATGGAGGTAATTCCTTAAACACAATTTGCATCGGTCTATATTTCTGCTGGTTCTGTTTCCATCTCTGCGTGTCTGCCCTGGTTTGATAGTCAGCATTGGCTTCTGTTTTCCCTGATCTATATGAACACAACACAT
The DNA here is from genome assembly GCA_903067055.1 of Poeciliopsis paucimaculata. NCBI lineage: Eukaryota > Metazoa > Chordata > Actinopteri > Cyprinodontiformes > Poeciliidae > Poeciliopsis > Poeciliopsis paucimaculata. The sequence goes on from CAEGAD010062283.1 coordinate 43,101, forward strand.
CAAAATATTTTCACATGTTCAGATGCAGTAGGACAAGTCGACTTGAATTCCCTCAACATTCGACTGATGGAATCAAAAGCTGCTATTAGATCTTCCTGTGAACCTGTTAATTCATTAAGCCTCTTCTAAAAGGTCACATTTGATTGGCAGGCAGATTACTGATGAGGCTTCTTAGTGAACTAATCAGTCGTATCTGTCACTTGGAGTGTGGTAAAATCCCAATAACTGGGGATTCATACTTCTCATACCTGCACTTTGAGAAGGTGTTCATGTTTATGTTCCCCACCTTTCACTGCTGTAACATTTAATTTGAACCTCTGGAGCAGTTTAGTTGGCAAAGACAATTTCTAATCACTTCTACTGTCTGTCAGGCCTCAATAAAATGTAGCAAATCTAACCTATTTTTGTTAGTGGGGTGAAATGCTCACTGACAAAACCAGACAACTATTCTGGGATATTCATGGTTGACTCAATTTACCCAACTTCATTTAAGACATTGATGCTTGATATCTAATAAATGTCAAACATCTTACTCATCTAGGTGAAAATTATTCACACCAATGGAAAATTTAGTTTTAACATCATTTTTCATTTGGTTAAAATGATTGTAGCTGAAATGAAATAAGGGAATAGCTCTCAAAACTGTGAAAAAGGTAAGAGCATAAACTTTAAAAATTAAAAATCACCCTTTATATTCAGGTGATATTAAAACATGTAGCTGTACTTTTTTGTTGTACAGCTTGTTTGTTGTCATTTTAACTGACGGCGCCAGAAAAATTCCATCATATTCTATTTTTGCCTGTCAATTTTTAAATGCCGTCTGCGTTGGCTATTTAGCTGTGTTTAATTTTTATGCAGTTTAATCAATCAATCACATTTTATTTGTATAGCACATTTCAGCAACAAGGCATTTCAAAGTGCTTTACATCATAAAAAGCACAAAAACATAAAGTCATGCAGCATAGAATCAACAATGTGTTCAATTTAATTAATATTCAAATTGAACAGAGAATCTAGATCACATCTAATGTTTTTTCTGTAGGGTCAAAAAGCATTGACTGTTGCAACAATAACAACAGTGAAATTAAATGATTTCACTCATATTATGAGCGACTCACCTGCTCTGGTCTGAACACAGCAGCACAACTTCCTGAAATTTGTGCTACTTTAGATTGGGCCTGAAATTCCAACCTGACTGAGTTTCTGTCTGATCCAACCTGAGGCACGAGGCAGAATTAAACCTCACATATTTTAATTAAGATTTTACTGTTTTCTTTTTTAGACCATCATTTGAGAAAACAGTGTTCTCCCCTTTTTAGCTTCTGTTTAACATCTTCCATGTTGCCGCTTGTTGTAAGTTTGAGTCAGGTGTGAATCATCTGGGATGTGTGACTGATGGTAATCCTGTGACAGGATCCTGTTTTGCTCTAGCTGCTCCTAGGGTGAAGCAGGGTGGAGTCGCATCATATTTTGGTTTAGTTCTCTCTGTTTCTCTTTCTTTCACACTGCATGGGAGATTAAAAATGTCTATCTTTGCTTTTTATCTCTGTTTTTTTTTTTTCTGGGTCTTATCCTTAGATTATTGTGTTTTGTGGAGTTACATTAATTACATTTCTGTGTGTGACAACAAAAAGTTTTGCCTTTAGGTGCAAAATGCTGGGAATGGATTTTACCAAAGTTACGAGGCAGATCATACCCAGGAGTGTCACACCTACTATGGAGGAGTGCAATTTGGCAGTGGGAGAAGTTGTAGGTTGTGGCATTAAATCTGCTGCTCAATGAACAGCGCTGTGGTCATTTCTGTTGACAGTGTGGAAAAGGCAAACAAAGGGCATTGCTGTGCTTTTGCTCTGTTTCCCTGTTGAGTATTCCTGCTAAAAAAGAAAAAAAGGATAATGATTGAAATATACCTCCGTTCATCAAAGATGAATTGTTGTTGAAAAAACTGTTGCAGAAAAATTGTTCTCCCGATCAGAAGAATGCCGTTCTTCTTAAAGCACATAGTTTCACACAGAAGAAAAGTCCATATGATTCTGAATTTAAAAAATAAAGGCCTTTACTTGGTGTTTACTGTGTGAGTGGATGGGCTTGATTAGGCTATTTGTGCACTTTGGTTTTGAAGATTTTGTAAAAAGGAAAAAAAAATCCATGTTATTGGTTCTCAAACCGAAAACGAAGAAAGATATATAGAAATGGAATAATCAGAAAAGGATCTGGAATCAGAATGCAATATAGATGAGGAGGAGGAAGGTGAAGATGAAGGTTGGACTGAAGATAGTTTTGCCAGTTTATCCTGTGAATTTCTTGTTCAGTCAGTAGAGGAAAACTTTAACTCTTATGTCGTCTTGCGGGTCAAAAATGACCCACTGGGATGTTTAGCTGTAGAAAAAATACCCTAAACGATCTTTCTCTGACTTGAATTTTTATGACTTTTCCTAAATTCACCCCATCATTAGAAAAAGTGATACTTTATTTTTGTTTATATTTCCTTGTGGGCTGTACACCACTAGGGTACAAGGATTGTCTTATGGGTCATTTTGGACCCGTGAATTATAAAAGCATGTAAGCACCAGAAAAAAGAGTGCAAAGGTCACACACAAACTCTCCCTAATACATACACACACCTGCACCAGCGCAGGTCACACTGCAGCTGCTGACACAGAAGCAGAGCGGAGAGTGATTCTCTAGCTTTAGATGCAATGAAAAAAGAAAAATAACTGAACCAACTTAATTAAATTGCTTCAATTGGTATCAAGTAATTTGATGAGTTTATCCAACTAAATTAAGTTTGTTTAACTTGACAAATTTAATCAGTCAATTTAGTTTACTTAAAATAAAGAAGTAGACTAATACAAAGTTTTTAAAAAGGTTTTATTGGTTCTAGTGGTCTTTATTTTAGAGTAGTTAGACAGAAAAGACACACAGCTAAGGTCATCAGGCAGGAATCAAACCTGCGACAGCTGTGTTGATGACTAAGGTCTCCTTATGTGGAGACAGCACCCCAGTTAGAACAAGATCTGTCTCTAGTGAGGCTTAATTGTTTCAATAAAGTCGAAGCCAAAAGTTCCTTTAAGTTAAAAATGTATAAGTTAAACTAATTCAACACAAATGGTGGTTTCATCACTAAACCAAACAAAATGAACTGAGGTTAATGTATAAGTGTTAAGTGTCCAAATGCGCTTCATAGTGTGTGGGGAAACTGCACATGTGTAGGAGACCTTGCTCTCCTACACATGCATGCACATGTGCACACATCCACACTTTTCACTCCCCTGTGCTCTGAGTAATTAGCTGATTAGCTGCTTATGTAGCAGCATGTAATCATAGCAGTGGCTGAGCTGACTAATTGAGGAAGTAAAGACAGAATAAAGTAATCAGTACATGCATGTCTTTTGGATGAAACTAAGAGATCAGCTATCGCATCAGGTTGAGCAACTAAAACAATCCACTAAACTGGACATTAAACTATTGTAGAGCAGACTGAAACAAAGAAAACCTCCCAAACAGGCTCAAAGTTAAGCCTAGTTTATCACTACATCATAGCAGATCAAGTTAAAAGGAATTGTAGAGCCAACATTATCACCATATCCAAAAACGCCTTGGGAATAGAGGCTAGGGTAAAGGAAACATTCTTGAATAATCCTTACAGACGGAAACATCCATCCATCCATCCATCCATCCATCCATCCATCCATCCATCCATCCATCCATCCATCCATCCATCCATCCATCCGTCCATCCATTTTCTAACACCTTGTCCCCTCTGGGGTCAGCAGGGGTGCTGGTGCTCATCTCCAGTGAACATTTCGGGTGAGAGGCGGGTTACACCCTGGACAGGCCGCCAGTGTGTCACACAGAGGGAAACGGCTCAGAAATATTGTTTGAACCTTTTAAAACAGCACACATCGTATTATGACTTGTCTTGAGGCTTGAGGTGCAAAAAACTCTTGCCCTTTTTCTTTCTAGAAATGTTATCTTGATCTTGACTTTTGTATTACATCTAAAAGTCTAAACCAAGACTATGTTCTGGTCATGTATTTCCTTAGTCTTCCAGATGGGGACCGGATGTATTTGTAGATGGAAAGCCACAGTTCCTTTTGCGCTGTATGAGACATTATACCTGATGGGTTTAATCTTCACTAAGAACCAAAAACAATGCAAAAGCTGGGAAAGAAAAAAAACAATCCATCAGTTAGCTAAGTGTCCTATGCATCGTGTGATTACATGGTATAGGCTGTCTGTGCGAGCATTAATGGCCTCAGTGTGAGATGTCTGTGTATTTGCAGACTCTGTGGTATACCAGTCTATCTGTGAACAGTGGGAGACAGACAGACAACAGACTTGCATCAACAATCGTCTGATTGGCCCAGCAGGGAGAGTAGAGATGCACAATGGCAGGAGAGAACATGGCAAAATAAGAACGTGCCAGAGACAGTGATGAAGAGGGATGTTGTTCACATGTTCTCTGAGTCTTTATAAGTAAGGAAAACATGCTAGCCTACTCGAAGACCAATAGGTTTATCTGTGAAGAAGTGGTTATGTTCTAAATATTTGAATTTATATTTAATAGTTATTGTGTTTTCAATCAAATAACTCTGACTTGTTGGTGCATAAAGTTTGTGCCTGGTGGTGTTTATCAAAACTTTATTTCAATGCTTGTTAAATAAAACACCTGCTAGTAAAATGAATTTGTTTCAGCTGTTTGCTGGAACAGAGCACAGTTTAGATGGAAGCCAAAAGCCTCAAAACAAAAACAATAAAAACACATACATAAATGACATAAAATGATGCGTAAAAATGATCACTCAATTTGACTGAAAGACAAATGTCCAATTATTTTATATTTTATAGATCGTTTTCCTTCCTTCCTTCCTTCCTTCCTTCCTTCCTTCCTTCCTTCCTTCCTTCTCTAATCCAGTGCAGTGCATGAACATGTCCTCATGGATCAAATGAAATATTACCATTTTTCAATTTAGGTTATTTAATGAATTTCTAATCAAACTCCCCCCGAGTCCTTTACTTCCATCACAGCAGTGTATGTTTGATATGACATGTTCTTGTTGTCAGTCTAATAACTTAGCCTGTTGTGCGCATTAGCAGTCGCACCTAATCCTAACAAATGTCATCATTTCAGAATTTGAAATTTTGTCAGCTGCGGTTATCCCAAAACTCTCAGCTTTCCTTATTAAAAAAATAATTATATTTGCCCTCAGCTACTCATAAATCTACAGCACACGACAAACAGCACACACACAACTGGTAGAGTTCAAGCTTATGCTAAGAAATGTAGGAGGGATTTCTATAATTCAGATGTCAATTTATGTCTCAGCCAATCACATGTCAGCAATTTAGGCATGTAGCCATGGCCAAGACGATACGCTGCAGTTCAACCGAGCATCAGAATGGGGAAGAAAGGTGATTTAAGTGATTTTGAACCAGTGGTTGTTGGGTTGGTCTGAGTATTTCTGTCTCTGAGTATTTCAGAATCAAATTAAATTAAATTTGTCATCAACTTCTGATAACTATTTGCCCCTTTCTCCAGAATTTTCTTTTTTTCCCCAGCTTTATGTAATTTGAGTGAAACACTTGTTGCTCTTTATGCCCTTAGTTGTTTAGGAATAAAACTCCTGTCCTCCCTCATTTTGTACAAACTAACAGATTATCTTTGTATAGCAGTCACATTTCTTTATATTGTTTCTGCTTTATACTCTGGGAGCATAAATATCATGTCAGCGGCTTTTGAAATATTAATAATTGATCGTATTATCCCTACTGCTCTAAACATTTTCAGTCAGGACTTTGAGTCCAGATCTATAGACTTCATCCTTCAGAAAGCTCAGTCAGCTGAACAGTAATTATCCAGAGGTGAAGGGATGAACGGCGTGAGGAAGAGAAGGAGAAGAATATCAGAATGGTTATCCAGGCGGCAGAGGATCAGATCAGGCATTCCAGCTCCCAGTAGGCCTTTCTGCACCTCCAGGGCCAGACTGGTTTGGAAACATCAAAGCATCTGTAAGCAGCCCAGTGCATGCTGGTCGATATCCAAACCAGCGCGGCTCTTTGCCATATATCTCTCTCACATCCTCTTCTTCTCTCTTCTCATCTTCCCTTAACCTTCCTTTTTAACACATTCACTCTTATTTCCAATTTTCTTTTTACATTATTTCTCATTTCTTTTCTTATTTCTGCAATTTCTTTTCTTCTTCACCTTATTTTTCTTGTTTTTTACCTGAATGCGTTAGAATGTATTTAATATTTAAATTTTCTTTTCTTCTTGTTTTCGTTGCCTCTCTCCGTCTAGTTTTTCCATGCTCTGCAAACTATTTTTATGTCCTTTCCTCCACTTCCTCCACTTCCACTCTCATGCTTCTTCATTCTCCATCTTCTGATTTTCACTTTTCAATGTTTCAAATGTCCATTTAGCCTTCATCAAAGTGTCGTAGAGACGCAAACATAAAAGACATGAGGGTTTGAAAACAAAACCATGTTTAATTTTATGCAATAAGCTATTTCCGTATGATAGTGACACGATTCAATCCAGCTATTAGTAGGTGAATTGAAAATGTGCTAAACATGTGGCAGCACAAATCATTTCCATCAGGTTCACTTTCATTCTGTTGCCTCGTTCTCTCTGCTGTCAGTTTTCCAGATAACTTTCAGATCTATACATTAAAACTCTCAGTTCATGAAATACATCCTGTATGTTCTCTCCTTATTGATAAAGTTTTTTTATGGCTGACAAAGAATACATATTGTTTTACAAGGTTTGGATGTTTTCATAGAATTTCATCGAGATTAGAAAAGTTTCTTGGGCTTGAAGTTCTGATGTAACGTCAGCGAGGAACCGCCTGATTTCATTGTTAAAGGGACGGTGCTGTGTATATTCCAAGCACATACTGCAGTTTTATATATTACCTTCAGTGGTGGTTAAAATGTTGCATATATCAAACATGACTTAAAGAAAATTGACTTTGCAATTTGATGCTTTGAAACTGGCCTTTGTCTCTTTAAGAAGTTTAACACTCCACCTTCAGCCCGTCATCACAACGATGCTCCTCCATGATGCTGTTTACAGCCATTCTTAGAGTGCTGGACTGAGAAGTAGTTCACAAGATGAGCCCAGCAGATACACATTTCTACCAGGTGTTGGCTAATTGCTGCTGCCGCTAGTCTGCAGGAGCTGAATGTGGGGGTGGGTTAATCTGTGCTTGGTTACAGACTGCACCTCTAAAGAAGAGCGTTGTAGAAATAGGTGGAGCTTGTTGAAAGCAAGCACTTAGGCACCCTGAATGGTTGCCATGGGAGATTCAAGGATTCCTCAAACATGTATGGAAAAATCAAAGCATCACTCCAGATAGGATTTTGATGAAGGTATAAGATTATAACATAATGTAAAGCTAAAAAAGTCTTTCACATAATACTGCAGCTTTACATGAGCATAATGTCACCATTAGCCAATGATACATCTTGGCTGTGTGAAGTTGACTTCTGTCAACTCTGGCTTGGACCAAGAAAAACGTCCTGTCTGAAAGGTAGTTTCAGACCATCTCAGATTGTCTTAGATTTAGAATCAAGCACATTAAAAATGTGCAAGGTCAACAATTAGTCTGTAAGCAGTGCAGAAATTTCAGAAATCATTAACCGAAACCCAGACATCTTCATTTGATTAGTATTTTAAACTTATCAAAATCCTATATTTATATTATTTTTAGTGAGAAAATAGGGAGAAATATGGTTAACAGGCTCTGTCCAATGTTAGCTGACAGTGAGGCACTTCTCTGATGTCACAGGGTTTACAAAGCTGCAGGAGGAGCTGCCGCTAATTTGATGTTTTTATCCATATACTGTATAAATAAATTAGTTGTGAGTTATTGCCAACTCACAACTAATTTATTCACAAATGAAATGAACTGAAAGTCAAAGCAGAAAATGATGATTTTCATTTTGGGACATATTCAACTGAGGAGCAGATTAAGACAAAATTCAAACTCCTTCCTGGAGTTTAAGTCACCTACCAGGAAACCTTTGTTCTTCTTTATGTTTTGAATAAAATCTCAAATGTTGCTATTAAAAATGTCCCTCGAGATGCAGATGATTACTTCTGTCAGCTGTGAAAATCTTATATGGTTTTGCAAAAGTTTAAAATGATTTACTTTCATGTTTTAGACTACCACCGTTATCTTCTTGAATCTCATCAGTACAATCATCATCAACATACATATAAAACATAATCTCTAAACATGAAAAATGAAACTGCATACAAAAACTTTTTGTGTAATTAAATTGTTTCCTGTAACAGTTCTAAGGACTATACAATGAATCACCTTCTGACAGTGCAGGAGTGGTGCCAGTAAAAAGTAATGTTTCATAGGACACGTTCAAAGATTAAAGAAGAAATGAAGAACAGAACATCAGTGTAGTCAAAAATGGACATCTTTGTAATCATATTCTCCAGATTCTGATTTCTTTCACCACATACCTGAACAGCTCATTAGCTTCCATTTCAGTGACCTCTTCCGTCGTGCTAAAGGTTAAATATTTCTGTTTGGAGCTGAATCGCAGTCGTCCTTCCCCTCCTAAACAGACCTTCTCATCAACATTAGGGCATTTTACTCAAGTTCAAAGCAACAAAGAAGATCTCTTTGTTGCTGGCAGATGCTCATTATCACTTGGAAACAAGAACTTTTTCACAGTTTGACTGTGGTGGTATTTTTATGTTGTCATGCTGGTTGTTTTCGCTCATTAGAATAAAAAAAGAAACTGTGTACAACAATGAGAGACTTTATAACATAACAATGTGTCTACAAAGACTTGCAGACTGAAAGTTTTGACTTTTATTAAAATCCTTTAATTTTCCTCCTGACTTCCCTGTGTGTCTTCAAAAACAAAAAACAAAAAAAACTTCAAACTCCCTCCTATAGTAAGTTAATTCCAATTTTGGTGTTTTTTTTCTCCCCTTTCACCTCTTCAGTGGCCCATTCAAGGATGAAGACATAAACACATACTTATTTCTTCTTCCTTTAAGCCATATTCTCTACCCCTCTTTATGACTGAAGTTGTCTCAATGGGGGAAATCAATATTGTATCAGTTTCTATTCTTCTGATCCCCAACTGAATCTTGAATCTTCCAGCAGGAATAAAAAAAAAAAAGATAATCTAAAGTGGTGACTTTTCCATGTCTAAACCCTGATTTTTGCCTTTAGTCATTTGTTTTGGTGGTAAGTTATGGCTCAAGTCCTTCGTCAGTGATCTTTGTGGCCAGCAGATGGCACTAACACTCCACTAAGCAACAAGCCCCTTTTCTTCCTCTCCTCAATCAGTTTTCACATCTTCACGTTGTTTTTTTCTGTTCTCCTGTGAAGGGCAACCTGCCATACTTGTTCTAACTCTCTGTATCTTTTTATGTCTCTTTTATCTCTATCTACATTTTTCTTATTTCTCTCCAGTATCATCTCAATTTGAATCTCTTCTCTTTTTTTTCTCCTCCCCTTCTTTTTTTCTTCTCTTTTCACCTCTGCTAGGTATTTTTCTTTCTTGGTTTCATATTTCATATTCTTTATTCCTCTTCATTACTATTTCATTAGCTCTAGAGGATTCTGTCAGGGCCTTCTTGCACACAGTCACCAGGGATGGGGGCAAACTACTGCTCAGCTGTCTCCCTGAATTAGCTGTGTGTTGTGTTTGGGAAAGGACGATGACTGATAATAATAATTATAATAAAAAAGAAGATACTAATGTTGTCATCTTCCTAAAATAATGGTCTGTCATTTGTTTCTTTTTTCTTTTTTTTGTTGGTTTTTTTTTTGCCAAAGTAATTTATTTAACGTATTTTTTTTTTTTTTTTTTTGCAAAAAATAACTTGATTAAAAAAAAAAATGACTTAGGCTACGATTTTGGGGTGGTGGCACTCTGCCGGGGGGGGGGGGGGGGGGGGGGGGGGGGGGGGGGGGGGGGGGGGGGGGGGGG
>CAEGAD010062301.1:0-38139 GCA_903067055.1 Poeciliopsis paucimaculata
TAGCTCGCGCGCGCGTTAGTTAGCTCGCGCGCGCGTTAGTTAGCTCGCGCGCGCGTTAGTTAGCTCGCGCGCGCGTTGATCTGTTAGCAGTTAGCTCGCGCGCGCGTTGATCTGTTAGCAGTTAGCTCGCGCGCGCGTTGATCTGTTAGCACTGGATCATTATGTAGTTTACAAATAAAATATCTTGGAAGAGGGGGAGAACTGCAGCACTAAACGGAAAAGAAGTATTTAATAATATCTATGAAGACGTAGCACTTCTTTGCAGTCCAATAGGTAAAGGAGGCAATGGTAAAAAGACAAAAAAATCTGCCAACCTTTTCTTAGCTGTTGTACAAATAGCAGCTAATTTTATCATAGTGGCCAACCAAAGGATTTTCTAGAAGCACAGATGGGTAGATGTAAATTGGACATGGCAGCCATATTTAACTGATTATCAGTGAATGGCTGTAAACTGCACTACTGAGCAGCGTAATTGATTAGATCTGCTCCAAGCATAAACAGCAGATGGGATTATGCATTCAAGGAGTCGAGCCTTTTTACCCTGGACATCTTCAAAAGGACGACAGGAGAGATGAAAACACCCTGGCACCTCGCTTTTGATTTCATAGCTGTTGCTTTAATATAATTTTTCATGTATGTTTCCCTCAACTCTAGTAGGATCAGATGGCCAAAGCAGACTTTATTTCTGGGATGTGAAGAACAAAGGGGCTCAGGTTAAATCAGCAGAGCAGCATTTGTGACCAAGTCCCAGAACACACACACACACAGAGGAAAGAAAACAAATGTATCTGAATATTAAACTATTACTGACTACCACACGCTCCCTACCCTCCTTGTACTTCACTCATTTGGCTCACATGACACCATAGGACCACAGTTGTGTAACCATCTCAGTTATCTGTATCCTCATGGTTAAATTTAGATTTATCCCAAAAATGTCACAGTGCTGAGATTCAGTTGTTTTTTTTTTTTATTCCCCACAGGAGCCAATTTTGGCCATTTTCACTTGTTTTTTGGACTGTAGCTTACTCAGGACCCAAAGATATTTCTTTGTAGCCGCAGGCGACGAGTTGCCATGTGCAGCTCAAATAAATCTAGAGGTATGAGTAATCCCTGGCCTGCTGTTAGCACTGGGCGCTTTGATGACGCTAGGAAACGGGGAAAAACCTTTCTGCACATTCTTGTAATTGGCTGCTCCTCATTCTGGGATAAACTGAAAGTTTTTTACGGCCCCTGAAGGCAGCCTGCTGCGGCGTCCGTTTAGTTGCTTTCGCTCGTATTAAGTAGAACAGCGAGTCATCCAGGTGACATGACATGAAGACCGATAATCGAGCCCACCCTGTCCGAGTTTCCAGCTGAAGTAGATGATTAGTTGCAGCAGCAGCAGACAGACTGACAGGAATAGCAACAACCCAAACAGCCAGAGAGGAAGAAAGCTGTCTGTGTCTGTGTTTGTGAGCGTGACAGCCTGTTGCAGGAAAAGGGCCAGATCAGCCCAGGGGCCACTCAGCACCTCCATGCTTGTTCTGGAAGAGAGGAGTGGACATCAGGGTTGATGTGACATAATGGACATGTAGCAAAATCTGTGTTTGTGTTTTGCAGGCATATTGACATTACGATACATGCAAATTTCACAATTTTTCACAAGATATTTCATCGATCTAGTCCAAGGGCCTGAAATGAAGTTAAGAGTTCAACAGGCTAAACATAGAGCTGTGTTTTTAATCTCAATTTCCTCTCCACACCTCCGTTTCCTCCCTCATTTTCACACTTTACTTGTTCTTGGATATATTTATATACCCATGCGTTGCATTCACTTCCAGCCCCATCTGTCACCACAGCTTAATTTAACCACAGCTTAATTTTTCAGCAGCTCACTGACCCAGCAAGCAGGCCGTGTGAATTTGTAAAGAGCACCTGGTTTGGGTTAACATAAAACAACGTGGCTCGCCTCGTAACGGATCCCCCTCGCAACACGCTGCTACATTTCTGCGTCCAGCTCTGCCGCAAAACATGCAATCGCGACGTAAAAGAAACCTGCAGCCTTCAAAAGTCCTCAGAGTTTCTGCAACTACATGAATGAAGTCTTATCTGCAGCATTATTTAGCAAAAGACCCCCAGCTGGTAGGTAAATGAAGACAAGGGTTTTGGTTAATTGCTCAAACAGGCGTTTGAATGGAGGGCAGACGCTTTGATTATGCAGAACCTCACAGAGTGTAGCACTGTATGGCTACTGTATGCACCGTCATCACTATCTAAGCTGACACATTAACAACAAGTAATCAACATTTGGTCACCATCAAATGTGGTCTGATGTGACTTATGAAGCGTTACATTGCGTAAAAAGATTCTCCGCAGCTTTCATATCCCGGAGAAGCAACAACAAAATCAGATTGTGGATTTTTCAGAAAAGCCTACTGAACTGTTAAATGTTAAAGTTTGTTACGGTAAAAAAAAAATCTGATCACTTTGTGGCGAATCATGCTTCTTCTGACTAAAAGAAAGTTGCAAAAAGGCAACTGGTAGTTCTGCATCCAGATGAAACGGTTTTTTTTTTGTTTTTTTTTAGGATGATCTCATTTGGGAATATAAAACCAGAGGAGAATTTTTGGCCAGAAGTTGCGCTTCATGCTTGCTGCGTAGCACGGGGAGGGGAAGGTCAACGGATTTGGCCATACCAAGGTGATGCAGCCACATCACCTTGGTACTCGGCGGTCATTGAACTGTTAAAGTTTGTCCACTCACAAAGAATAGGATGGATGTTTTCCTGTGATTTTGTGGACTTTTTTGTAAGTGGGACAACTTGATAAATTAGCGGCGCGTCAGATCATCTCTGGCTGCTGGGTCACAAGCAATGAAACATGTCTTCTAAAAAGCAAACTAAAGATGTTTCTATTCAGTCTGGTTTTTAGTTGAACCTTGTATAACGTCACATTTTTTTTGTTGTTACATTAATCGTTGTTGCAAGTGTAATTTCATCGATCGTGTGTAGTTTTGGTTATTTTAGATTTTACAAAAACCATATTGATGGTAAGATACTTAAATGTTTTGCGTTTATGCGTTCAGATTTTTAGAACTATACCTTGTTTTTCATATCTGCTCCTGGTAGTTCCTCACTAAATTCATTTGCTTCTCTCCGGTTTATAACAATTGTTATGTTTACTTATCTAATGGGGTTTTGCAGGTTGTCAGAGTTTGATCCTTTCTTTTCTGCCAGTTTTTAACCTCAAAGAAACACTTTGCATTAGAGTTGTTTCTTTGAAAATTAGTCTACCTTGTTGTCAGAGTTGATCCTAAAAACTTTAAAATGTTTTTTTTTTTTTTTTTGAATACTTGAGGGTCAATTTTAATCATTTTAACACTTGCTACGTCCTAAAATGTAAAACATAGACTGGAAAGAAAACAGCAGCATCAGAACTGCTTTCTGAGCCCTTTTTTCTCTATTATTTGATTTTAAATTATTTTCTCTCTTTCCAGCTTAACAGTGAAAATATCAAACTGTTATTGCGGGAAATATGTAATTGCAAAGCCATAAGCGTGTGTTTTTCCACATCAAATCACTGAACATTTACAGCGACAGTTTTTAAAAGTTGCGTTCATTTGCGATAGCTGCCCACATGTATGATTTCGACCGACTGAAGTGGCGCAGAACCGTGATGCTGCTAGGTATTTCTGGGTCGCATTTCTACCTGCGAAATTACAGCCTGCATCCAAGAGTGCACTTATGCACTGAATTTAAATTACACTCTTGTTCCTGGAGCAAACTGCCATGAAATTAGTCTGTTTTTCAACGTCTGGCGACAAAAGCCGACGGCAGTAAAAACATAGAGAGGGAAATGAAACCGAGACTCTCGTTCACTTGCACGGCACGAACCAAAACTCAACTCTGGTATTGTAGAACGGGAAACCAAAGGTATGCACTCACAGTTTCCAGGATCCTTCGGTGCGTAGATATACATGTTGCCAGGTCCAACCTCTGTCAGAGCGTGACAGCAATTTATTTATTTATTTTACAAAAATAATAAAAAATAAATAAAAAAAACTAACTAAAAATACACTCTTGCTCTGAGGCCTAGTCCTTTCCTCTGCTTTTGCTATTTGATCAAATCTGCCACTGTTCTTGACTCTCTGCCACTCTCCCTCTGTTGTCAGTGTGAACTTTGTCCTGTTTTAACAGTCCAGCCTTGTGATTAGTAAGAAGATTAGCTATACTGGCCTGAGTGTGTGCCTTTGTAACGTTGAGATCCTGCGCAGGGTTCCTTAACATTTCAGCTTCCTCCAAAAGAACAAAAATCTGAAAGGGAGTTCTTTATTTTATATTGAGCGCTTTGAGTGCTTGTGTGCAGTCTGAGCAACGCTCTGATCACTGAACCTCAGGACTTTGTACTCGATGCCTCATAAAACGCTCAACAACACAGAGACGCTTTCGCCTGCTTGAATTGCTTTTCTGGTTCTTTTTTTTTGTTGTTTTTTTTTAGTTCTGCCCACCATTTCCTCTCTATTACTGACATTTCTGTATTTCTTAAACTTTGCAACATTTTGAAGAATCTTTTTGTATTTCGTCACCATTTATTTTGCACGCCAGTTGAATGAAAATTCATCTTTTCTTTCACTTTGCAGCTTTTCCATAAAGCCTGATCTAATCTAGATAAGTGAACCTTTTGGGTTTAGTTCAATAAAGAGTAATAACTATATTTCTAATGTGATGTATGGGGGGGGAAGAATACAAAGATAAATTGACACTTTTATACAGTTATTTGTGAAATTACTCTTTTATTTGATGCTTCTTTATGAGTTTGTTGCAAAGAAAACAGATAAGCTATATATTTAGGGCATATGTGAAGCCAAGAACCCTCTGTGACACGACATTAAAGGAGTATTGTGTCTTTTTCAGTTCTATATTAAGAGTAGCGTTTATGTGAGATGTAAAATATTGTTGTTCTATTGAAACAATGAATATTGTTAAAAGCTAAGATGCTTAAATGTTCAAATTTATTCCATTTGTGCTGATTTAAAAATGGTAAAAGCTATTAAAATAATTAAAAGCCATTGAATATATTTCTACTTTGATAAAGATATGATAGAAAAGGGGACAAGGACATCGGATTTAAAGCACTAACTACAAAGTTAATGTGGTTTAGAGAAGTAAAAGCTATTTGTGAATTAATTTTGTCATTTGAAGGAATTCATAATGCTAAATGGAGCATGTGAAAAGAATGATTGTTTGGTTTAAAGGTATATTACAGCCATTTCTTATGTAATGAAGCTAATGGTTCTCTTCTGAAGTATGCGATACCTGAAATATGTTGTATATGACTCTTCCGGTTGAATGTGAAGGAAGCTCAACGTGTGTGTCTCTTTTTTCTCATACCACAGCATCACACGTTGAGGGAAGATCGTTCTCTACATTACCCTCCGCCATCCAAGGTTGCAGGCATTTAAAACTGATTGGTTATCAATTTGAGGCCAAATTTCATGAGTTCTGAACGGTCGTTTGAAAACGTAAATTACCCTCCTAACTCTTTATCTCAGTCATCTGTGAACAAGTAAAGGCATTGTTTGCTGCAAACAAACAAAACAAGGAATCAAATGTCCATAAATGTGAACAATCTGTTGGACTTCTTTATTTTTTTTTCTTCACAGATTTAACTTGAACGTTTTTCCCACCAGCCAGTTCCATTACTTAAAGAGAAACCGCCTTAATGAGCCTATCAAAATGCAGCTCCGTCTCAAATCACTCCACCAGATGTTTCATTTAGCCCGTCCCTAATAAGCTCCTAAAATCGCAAGTAAAACGAAAAAAAAAATTCCAAAATGCTCTGAGTTCACCGTTTACCATCACCACCAACAAAACACTGATGTTTAAGTTTGATTTCAGCGAGCGACCTTTGCACCAGGGCCGTGCAGAGACCTTTGGAAGGGCAGGGGCTCAAATTTAAAAAAAGGGCACATTTAACAAAAACCCCGTACAACAACATAGCAACAACCCATATTAATCAAGAATCTAATTGGATCTTACTATATCATTGCCATCATGCGGAGACATTGCAAAGCAAATGTAGTATTTTCCCCAAAAGGTATAAAGTTGCTGTTTCTTCTGCTGACAGTCCTGGAGGGCTGGAAGGTCAAAGGTTATAAAGTTATGAAATAAGCTAATTTGCTGCCATTTTAACCCCTACAGGCCCCCGTCCCCCCCTCCTCTGCACGCGCCTGCTTTGCACTAACTTGGTAAAGGAAGATGTACTTCTTCTCCCCTTTTTTGATCCTTGTTTACTGTCAGGCCTCATCGGTGCTCCTGTGATATGAAAGCAGAGCTGCTCCCGTCTCAATCAGGCTTGTTTTCCGTACAACTCACAGGCGTCAGCGCCGGTCGGTGAGCCGCGCAGACTAATTGAGTGACGACATTGCGAGGATCAATAAAAATCCATCGCCTTTGTGTGATCAACAGATAGGGGGTGGGGTGCTGGTTTTTGGAGAAGTGTGTCTCCGTGTCCTCCACCGCCTTTTGACCGATGAAGCGGGGCTAAGTCTGGAAAATTCCCACACGTCTTTCTACGGGGGTTTATAGAGCTTTGTTTCTCCGTTTCTGTTTCGCCGTTTGTTCGGAGAATTAATTATGTTTAGGCATTTTGCTGTTTATGTGTTTGTTTGTTGTCTGATAAATCACCACACATGGCTTTATTGGGTTTGCTTAGGCTTAATAAGGAAAAGACAGAGCCTGCAGCCCTTTTAAATTTAAACAGTTTAAAGTTTTAAAGTGGTTTTATGAGTTTTCTCTCGTACATAATTGTTCAATAATGGGCTTTTTTTTTATGGAAGAAAGGGCCTTGCGAAATTAAATCACATGCTAAAAGACTGCACAGGGAAACAACCACTAGAACTACATCAGAGAAGGCAATAACTTTACATTAAATTAGATTTATGCATCAGAATTCTAACAATAAATTTAAAGGAGTTCAAGGTTTACAGGAAAACTGGTGCATGTGACTTTCTTATACCACAAACCAAGTTATCAGAAGAATCAGGATGTTATTGTGCCATCAGTGATATACTCAGATATTACAGAGGTTATCAAATGTAGCAATGAATGGATGCAGGAATGAATATTTATTTCAAACAAAAATTCATTAATTAGTCATAAAAGGAAATATGATAATCGGTTCAAAGAGGAGCAGGAGGAAGTATAAACTTCCATTTATCACCTTATCTCATGTCCCTGCACAAGAAATTTGGGTAAGCACCTTATTCTACTTCAGTTTTATTCTATTCTATATAATTTAGTGGCCTGAGGTGAAGATGCAGTTGTGTAGAAAAGAAATGATTACCCGTGTTTCATAGGAACTGAACTGCACCACTTCTGCTCCCTGCTGCAAACCGTCATCTTTCATGCCTTCACTTGGTGCTTTTCAGGTACGGCCTGGATTGATTCTCTGCGCTTTTGTTGGATGTTAAAAAGGAAGCGTAGGGAAGAACTGTGAGTTCTTTGTGAAACCGTCTACCCGGGATAACCTTTTAAATAATATTTTCCTTTCACGAAGGATGTCACGAACTGCAACTGAAGTTAAACGTTTCAGCTTCGCTTAACAGGCACCTGAATGGTGTCTTTCGGTAAAAAAAAAAAAAAAAAAAAAAAGATCAAATATCTTTTTTGTCATCCTACAAGTTATTTGTGCAAATGGCTGACGGCTTTTCACCTCTCTCAACTTATCTTCTGTTCCCAGCCACCTCTTGATTTTTTTCATGAGCCACTCTGTTCCTTTTCTGACCGGTTTCATTTTTAAGCAGCAAAGTTTGTCAGTATGAAGGAATCTAGGAATCTAATTGGGCATTTGTGACAGTCAATAATTAGACCTCCCCCTATCAAGCGCCACTGTAGCCCAGTGCAGTTTGTGGTGACATGAGGACTCAGTCTTTCTAAGCCCCAATTAGTGCACAAGGAAAATTAATAGGAGGCTTTTCCAATGTTGAGGAATAGATGTGATGCAGAGAATACAGGCGTCTGGCTTCTTATGAAAACAGACTTCACACACTTCCAAAGTAAACACTTGTCAAATCACATGAAAACATCAACAGGTTACAATTACGGTTTCTCATATGGCTCTCTGCCCAGGGCGTCACAGCTTGGAGACAAACAGCGCATCAATAAAAAAAAAAAAATTATGTCCAGTCAATGGAGCTGGTTTGCAGCTTACTCAGTACTAAATAAAAAAAATTGTTTTGCTAAGAATTTTTTTTTTTTTTTTTAATGAAATCTGGAGTGAATTTCACCTGATATGTTCAAAGTTTTTAGCTTAAACTTAAAAATTATTAAAACATTATTGAAGATTTATTTAAGATAAATTCCAATTGTGAAAACACAAAAAAGAGAATTTTTATGGCTTTCTAGGTATTAGGACCACCGTAGATTAGAAGCAAGTTAATGCACAATACAAAGCGTGATTAAAGATTAACATACTTACTTTAGTTATTAAAGATGCTTTCAGTTGCAGCTGGCTAAATAAGGGGCTCAACAAGGCCAAAATTTATCCTGACAGTTGAAGGAGAAAGGTCATCAAGGATACAGAACATCAAATGTAATAAAAAAGATGAATTGTACACAGTGAGCACACTGCTTTCTGACATAACAAGCTGGACCCCTGAGCTAGACAGCACTCCCAATTAAGATTACTGTGAATATTTTCCAACAAGCACCATGCGGGCTGTCACCATGTTATTGTGTGATAGTGAGAGTGCGAGGGTGTATGCATGCTGAGGGGAAAGCCTTTAGGATGATGGTGATACAGAGTGACTATGAACATGTATTTCCCAACATTTTCTGGAATCTCCTACATTATTCTTCTTATTTTTGAGAGTCCAGGGGGGTTTGTGTGTGTATGTTGGGTGGTTTCGCGAATATGTTTTTACCGAGACCCTCTCGCAACTTTCCTCCCTCCCTGCATGTCCGTCTGTCTTGTTTAGCCTCCAGTTGTCATAGAAACCTTTTGGCCTTTTAGGCATAAGTTTTGTCTAGGGTCGCCAATGATGCTCATCTCCATAGTAACTGACTTAAAAAAAAAAAGAAAAAAAGATTCAAACTGTCCAACAAGTAGTGTGACATTTACTAACAGGCATATTGCAGCAAGAATGTGCATTTTCTGGGACATTGAGTATTGACTGGCAGACATAAGATTAGGAGTTAAGAAGGTACTAATCTCTTCATGCCCAAATACTAACGGTGCAGCAGCTGCAAATCCATAGATGTCTTAAATGGGGATGTAATTTGATATAAAGATGTCACTGTTGATGCTTCCCATTTCACTCAAAACTACCGTTTACACAAGCAGTAGCACAAATGTTTTCTATAAATAACACTGTGAAAAGTTCTCAACTTGAGTTCTATTTGATAAAAATAAATCAGGGAAAACAAAAAAAAAAAGTCCTATTTTGTTTATTTACGAGCTACAAACACTGCAGCACAGCTTTGCCAATACAGGAAAAGTGGTCAGAAAAGTGGTTTAAAACTTTAGTGAACCATTTGGGAATAAGAGTTACATACATAAAGCATTGTTTTTTTCTGGGGTGCACTAGATGGAATTTTACAAAAAATATTTCAGATTTATACATTGTGAAAAAATATGGCAAATTTAAAATGTGTACACACATCCACATGTATGGAGAAAATTGCTACAACCATAGGTATGTTTTAAGATGTCAAACGTGGCTTTGTTAATTAATAACACAACACCAACCAACCAAACACGGCAATGAGGGCAGGCATCATGCAGACAGCAGTAGAGATAGTAGCTATGATGCTAATCTAATTACGCTATCAAGCCTTTACCATAGTGAGAACAATCATGTGAACTATAAAGGTTTCCCAAAAAGTAGCGTGCAGCTACAGAAAATGGGTTTTAGTCTGCTTAAATGTCAGTAATGTCTCAGGGCAGAGAAACTAAATCAAGAGAGTCTCAAACATCCACACAGTGCAACGGCAACAAAAGGAAGTGACATAATGCATTTTACCCAAATCAACAATCCAGGAAGAGATAATAAAAAAGTAGGATTATGTGATATTATAAAAAAAAAAAATCATTCATGTTCACAAGTAACTTACTACAGACAAAAATAAGAGACAAGATATATTTTTTACATCAAACGATTTTCGATAATTGAACGAGTCTAGTCAAAAAACAAAAAAGAAAAGAAAAAGAAAATTTGATATCTGGGTAAATCTTTGTCCACAAGCATCGCACCAGAAAGGTTTCTGTCCCGTGTGGATTCTCATGTGGGTTTTTAAACCTACACTAAGGCCAAATCGCTTCCAACATTGATCACAAAACAAAGGTTTCTGTCCTGTGTGAACTATCGTGTGAGTGTTTAAACTTGATTGATCGCAAAATCTATTTCACAAAGATCACAGCAGGGCAGTTTTTGTCCTGTGTGGATTGTCATGTGTCAGTTTAAATGTGATTTATAGCCAAATCCTTGTCCACATAAATCACAACAGAAAGGTTTCAGTCCTGTGTGGACTATAATGTATCTGTTTAAATTTGCTTTCTGGCTAAATTTCTTTCTCTTATGTATATTGAAAGTTTGTTTTTTTTTGTTTTTTTTCCAGTAAATGTTTTACCACAATCTTCACAGCTGATCCTCACTCCTGTCTGTACTTTCCTTTGTGAGTCAACATTTTTCTTCTCTATAAAACACGTGTCATCCTCAGAGGTCGAAGAATCCATTTCTGAATGTGTCACATGATTCTGAGGAGCGCGACAGTGAATAAAATGATCAGTACTCTCAGATGAGCTAACAGGTTCGCTAACAACGTTCCTATCCGACTCAGGAGCTTGGCTCCCCTTGCAGGCTTTGTGCCTGTCTACATCATTGTCTTCTTCGTTATCTGGAATCATCCCTGCGATTCTGACTACTGACAGATATTCCCCATTATTCTCTTCTGGAAGCCTTTAATTTGGTCTTGCTGAAACTGTGAGAGCAGAGGGGGCTGTTTATCATTTTCACTCTGTATTGGCGTGCCGGTGACAGGAAACCTGATAGCATTGATCTCCTCCTTCCTGTTGAGCTGCTCCGCCCCCAGACTTGATGCGGACGCCCTCCTGGAGCTAAGGGTCATGCAGGTCAGCACAAGATCTGTGACACTCAGGGGCTTTTTCTTTAATCGCCATCATCTGCTTAACATCTGCGGGAAACATTGAAGTACATTACACATATTTGAAAAGGTCACTTGAGTGAAATGCTCATCCTCTCTGGCTAAGTAAAAGACTGCTTCTTTAAAGAAGCTTTGGAGCAAAGATTTATCTGTTGATTGTTTGTGTATCCAGTAATTGCGACTCACTGACCACCAGAAATTTTCCTGTTCATACAGTTCGAAGTAAGATGCTGTGTTTTGGTAGAAGAAGCTACATCAACTGAGGAAGAAGAGGGAGCTGGTTCTGATAAAGGACAACAACCCAGTTTAGTTGAGCCATTTGTTTTCTCCCACGTGCTTTCATACAACACCCTCGTGGTACTCAGAGCTGCTTTGTTGGTATTTCACCTCTGATTTGCACATTTGGAAGCTGGAAGGCCACGAGGTGAAAAGGGGTAAGAGGATAATGAAAGTTTAAAAAAAATAATTATGATTAGCCTCCACTTAGAGAGAGGTCACAGAGACTGCGAGGGTAAATCAGGGGCAACATTTCTCACAGATTGATCGGTTAATAACGGATGTCGCAGTAATCAGCAGTTTGAGTGTGTTCGCAGAGATAAGAGCTGCCGCACAGACTAATGGCAAGACAGACAACAAGAGGGGCTGGTGGGTGGACGTGTGAGACAGAAGGAGAGAGGAAAAATAATGAAGGCAGAGAAAATTTTATAAAATGGTGCAGGCAAGTATTTCAGATTCTAACTCTGGTTGATTCAATCTGTTGTTTTGACAGTCGGCAAGAGACAGACAGAGTGCTGGAAATTACTAATCAGCCGAGAAGAAGGAGGCTTGATGAGGGCTAACGCAAGAGAGGACCAGACAGAGAGGGAGGACGATGAAGGAAAGGGGTTAAAGAGACTTGGTGGGCGGATGTGAGAGCGAGCGGTGATGAAGGGGACTCCGGGGGAACGAGAGACGTGGGGTTGAACGGGCGAGGAGGAGAGAGGACGCTGAAAAGTCAGGAGAGTTGCCGAGCGCACTTGCATATTTCATCTCAGCTGAGCCAAAGAGCAGAAGCTGTGAGAGCGAATAATGAAACAGGGGAAGCCTGAGTGAGGGAACAGCTTTGCACTGACTAATACTCGTTACTATAGCAGCGATTTAGCATCAGGGTTGGAGAGTGGTTACATAAGAGTGGCCAGCAGCATCCTTCATTAAATTTGCACTCGCATCTTGAGTCGGACCTCGATCCCGATCAGCTCTGCTTACCTTGGGGATGGAGGCTTTTTTAGCCTTCTGCACGCTTTGATGTCACCATGCAGGTCTAACCTTTTAATCCCCAACTCCGAGATACGCCCCTGATTCTCATAAGTCCCAGTTATTAATCTCTGTTCTGCTGGAAGTAAACAGGAGTAACTTTCCAGCCACAAATGTGAACAGCTGGATGCACGTTTCTCTGTACAGATGTGCAAGAAGCGACATAGTTCTGTTGGTTGTGTACCTTGAAAATATTTGCATATATCTGTGTTTAGATCAGGGCAGCTAGCTTTTCAATGAAGAAATATCATGATTGCATTAAACAAAATCAGAACTAGAGAAAGGAGTCTACTGAGAAACCAAGAAGGAATCTCCCTGCTGCAAAATCAAGAACTTTAAGTTCGACTTACACTTGCAGCTGCCCATAAGAACAACCCAAATGCCTTCTGGAGGCTTCTTTTGTGGTCAGATGAGACAAGAGTGAGCTATTTGACCTCAACTAGCCTCATCTTTAGGAGTCAAGATGGGAACACTGCATGGTGTTGATGTCATTTACGCTGAGGGTCCATTTTGCCGGCAGCGGTACCTGCGCACAAAGAAGATGGACTCTCAAACTTCAGTTCAGATCAGTATTTAGACGATTAAAATGACGGGGGAACAACTGGACAGTGGTTCCAGTGGTTCCAGTAACAGATCCAAGCTGTGTGTGGAATAGATAAAGCACGCGCACATTTAGCTCCTGGAATGGAAGAAACGCAGCCGCACCTGCTGCGCTTACCAATATTCATCGCCAGCGTGCACGGATACTTCACAAATTTTCTGCTATTATTTTTGAGTCAGCTGCTGGTTTGCTTTCTAAACATCGCCCACAGAAAGTGGCTTGTAATGAAAACTGCGTGTTTTACAGAACAGCATGTAACCCGGCAGTTCGAAGTCAATTTAGAAACTGTTTATTTATTTTTTTCATCTCCCGCTGGCAATCTGCGCTTCATCTCAGTGACTGGAGCTTCAGCTATGGAACACCTGTCCCAATGGTGCGTACTGTCTTTAGATAAGGAATAAAAATAATGTTTTCACATAATCAGCTAGTCAGCATTAGTGAAGGTAGTCTTGAGAATCATCACCCCAACTGGTGGTGATGGTGAATATACTAATTTTTAATCATATGTTAATTTTTTTTGTCTTTTAAACAACCTTGTTTGTCCACGGTGCGATCAGATGCTGCCGTCTCTTCATGAGGGAGAGGAGGACAAACATGAGAAGAAGAGGTGAAAGAGAGACAGAGAGAGAGAAAGGCAGCTTTTACTCAGACGTTTTACGTAATATTCACAAATATAAAGGAACTCCGAGGTTTTAAAAGGGTGGCTTGTAATTAAATGGCTGTACCTTTGACATATGAGTGTGCTGCATTTTAATGCCGGCTGGCGCAGAAGCAGGGAGACTGGAGGCAGGACAGAGGAGCAGATAAAGATTTACACAGAAAAAGAGTAAGTCTGAATGTGTGTTGGGGAGTTTATGTGTGTGTGAGAGCGATAGAGGTGTGGAAAGAGAAACAGATTAAAAGGAAGGACTAAAAGTTTATCTCTAACTGTAATGATGCTCTTGCTGTGAGTGGGTTCGTTTAACCTCAGACAAAAGGGAGGAGTGATGGGTGCCAGAGAGAGAGAGAGAATGTTTTTTCTTGTTTAGTCAGGAAGGTTACAATGACACAGAGCAGACATAATGAAAAAAGCAATAATAAACGGGTTCTGTTTATTTATTTATTTATTTTTTGTTGCCGTATTTCATTTGTTTGATTATTCCCTCCAAATCACGTGGAGATGTGTCACGGTCACGAAATGGCAAATGGATAATTTTGCAAGGGAATGTCGCTTCCCACAGCGGGTGGACTCAAAAGTGCCTCAGAATTATTACGTACAAACAAAGTGGGAACGACAAAGGAAAAAGTTTTAAAAACAAGGCATGACGTTTGTTCATCTTTCAAAAAAATTACGTCATCGACACAATCAATTATTTTATTGATGACGTTCATTTCAGAGCTGTTCTTTAACAACTGTTCTTGATTTTACTGCAAAAGTTTTGAAAAAAAAAAAATCTCTACAAACTATTTTTATGGATAAACATTAATGAGATATATGTATATTTTTATCATTAGTACACCTTGAGTTTTCAAACGCAGGGTGGTTGTTTTGTTTGTAGGATATCCAGGGGACATTTGGAAAGCATTAAAAAGAAATAAACTAAAAAGAAGTTTTTTAAACTCTGGTTGCAACATGGCTTCGGGACTAACATTGTCAGCAAGTTTGGAAGTGCATTAAAAATAAAAAAAAAATAATAAAAAAAAAAGAGAGAGAAAAGAAATAATTGCGTTATAGGAATCCATCCAAATTGTTGTCGACGCCTGTTTTATTAGACCTCCCTGAACAAATGATGACTGCTTTAAAAAAAACATTATAGTCGCTTAAGGAGAAAGTTTCTGAAGTATGTTGGACCTCACGGTCCCCCCCCCCCCGCACAAGCACAGGGGTTTTTTCGACAGTATTTATAGGCTGTTACAAACTGCAGGAAAGGCCAGAGATCTTCTCAAGAGAATCGTTTCCACCTTTCAGAGTTTCAATCTTGATCCCACGGCCATAATTCTTCAATTTGTGATCCGGTGGGTGCGTTGCTAATGTAGAAACACGCTGGTGAAGTCAACAGATTAAATGCTTTAAAAACGAGTTATTACCCTCAGCCTAATAAAACATTCTTTGTATATATATATATATATATATATATATATATATATAAGTAGTGACCGTGAATCAGATGCTGTTGAGATCGCTGCAGAAACTTCATTTGGTGATCTCAACATAATCATAAACATTTAGATGCTGCATGTCACTTAAACTTTGTTTTATTTTAATAAAATACAAAATCCAGTTTTCTACTGTCTTCATGCATGTGCAGTCAGTATGGAGTTGGCACCGCTTGCTCACTTCTAAGGAAAAATTCAAATTTTTAAAATTAATCTGAAACAAACAATACGACCAATGAACTCGTGTGCTTCTGCGTTCGTTTTCAGCTCAGACAAAACGGAAATAGGAGCCAGGAGCTTATCGGGAAGCCGACGCCATAGTGACTCACCAAAATACTTTTATTTTTCCTGCCATAAAGAGCAGAACCAAAAGGTGGAGTCAAAGGTTCACCAGAGCAATATCTATCCACCATTTCAAATAACTGAAGAGCTGACTGCTCTGACATCGGATTGGTATGGCGCCTCAAGAACCCCTTCTGTTGACTCTGAAATGTTTTTAGCAAACATGCCAAATGCTCTGGTGTTGGTGACGAAAAAGAACACAAGACTCTTCAAGCACTCTTGAGGAATTAAAATGTCATTGGATTATTTTTTTATTCTTGTCTGCAAGCCCTGACGAAAGCCTGAAAATGCTGTGTTTCCGTTATAGGAAGCGTTGTGCTTCCAAGCTTAAGCTTGTGACGTTTGGTTCTGCTGGTTTATAATCTGAGCTTTTCTGAAAAAAGTTAGCTTTGTGGTGCCCAGATGAAAATGTTTAGACTTACCAAGCAGCAGATGCAAGAATGACACTGTCTGATGGTATCTGGACCCAGGATGGGTCTTCTGCTGTAAGAATCAAAGCCTTCTGGGCGCTGGGTGTATGTGTCAGACACTCTCTCTCGTCCTCTTCCTGCAACACACACATGCAGTTCTCACACATACACACGGAGGGGCTTTTAAGCTCTGTGTAGGCTGCTCTGTGGATAATTTACAGCTGTAAATGGAGTCATGTGTGTGTGCATTTGAGAGTTTCCCTTCCCAAAAGAAGGGAAACAGCAAAAGCTGTCAGGGGCACGTCTTTGTGCTGAAAAGCTAATATCGCTTCAAAATGTCTGGAAGTGGGAATTCAGATGCCATACTTCAACAACAACATAGCCTCGAGTTATGAAAAAGACTTTATTAGCCGTTTGATTCAAAGCAGATGTTCCAAAGCTGCGACTCAGAGATCAGCAGCTCCCAACAACTGAGCACGAAGGAGCTGCACATGTGCAGTGTGTGAACACAGTTGCCTACAGAATAATCATTAAATCACAGAAAACGCTACAAACACAAGCTGTGAGCACAGGGTAGTTTGACTGTGTGGTATATGTAGTTTAATAATAACATTAAAGTTATATCTAAACATACAAAAGACGAAACTTTTTCTAACTTTTGCAAAGAGCTGGAGAGTTAGGCAGTGGAAAATGTAATCTGAGATCGTTTATCAGATAAATAGTTCAGTTAAGGAGCCATTTTGTGCCCAATGTTTCACAGATTAGAAAAATATATTAGAAGCTAAAGTGAAGGGTACAGCTCTGAGGTTTTTCTTCCAACAAATGTTGAAAACAGAGCAAAACGAAATGGTTTTGCTTTGTGCTGACATGAGTACAAGTTGTGTCTGGGTAAAAGTACAATAATTAACACAATTTTCTCTTCAGTATTTTTTTTGTTTGTTTGTTTAGGTTTTCTTTTAGGTGAAAATTTGCACTAAAATTGCAAATTTTAGTGCACTTAGTGAAGAGCTTCACTTCAAAAATATAAATTATATCGGTTCATGTTTTTTGTCCTACACCTAAACCTAAAAGGATGCAGTCGAAAATCTTTTATTAATTGATCTCTTTCTTGTTATGTCACAAGAGGATAGTGTGCTTTATGAAGAGTTTGATTATACATCGACTCCTTAACTCGTGTCAATGACTTTGATGTCAGCAATTCTTTATTCTCAGTGCTTTAAGTGTTTGGACGAGACATATCTCACAAAGCCTGGCGAGTTTAAGCAGATGTGGTTGTTACACTCGATAAATGCGACAATGCATGCAGATTACACTGCGTTTAGCGAACAATTCGTATCCCATTGTGAGGTAATTACCGCAGGCAGCTGGGAAACTTGCCGATATGGTTCATTGTTACGATAATCAAAAGAAATGAAAAGCCTTTATGTCCTCCACACACTAATCTTTGACTCAAAAGCCGGGCAAAATATTTTAAATAGAGACATCATTACGGTCACACTGTAATGGAGATGTGAGAAATTGAGCTTGGCGGCTTTAAAGGCTTCAGGATATCTTATATATTTCTAAATTATTGCACTTTAATACTGTATTAAATTATCTGATTCCATTAAACACAACAAATCTTCCTTCATTTCTGTTGAATTCAGTTTTTTTGTGTAGAGCATTAATTCGTAGCAAATGGCTTTTTATGATTATTTCCATAAAAAGGCATTTTATGCAGATAAAATGCCTTTTATTTACAAATGTACAGATGTATTTAATCCACTCAGGTTGACATTTTAAATACACTTCAACTGGATCCTAGTTTCGATGCAATGAAGACGTCATTAGCTTGTCTTTTGCTCATACTTTGGGTTCTTTGGTGGCCCCATCAGTACTCATCGTCCCCATAATCCACAAAAGACGCCGCTCTGCACGTGTCAGTTTAAGTAAGAAAACCTCAACATGACTCTGCAACAGTTTGCACAGCCAACACAAGTCATGTTGGAGTCATGGACTCCAGCATGAAGCTGAAGCTGCAAAAGCCCTTTTTTCAACCCACCGTCAACATGTTTGGACAGAATTTCGGATTCATTGGTCCATTTGGACCTCCAGTCATTTGCTTGTTTTTTTTGCATTTTATTCTTAGCTCGCTCTTCTACTGCTGTCCATCTGCCTGAGCATGACAAGAAGAGCTGTTTGTTTGGAGATGATGTGTTCCACTTTCGTGATTCTGCTGGGATGGTATTTACAGGCGTGATCAGCCACCTGTCATGTGGAAGAATGTGCGTCGTCTTCATCTGATCCCTGTGGGTCTCAGGCATGGATTGTTCTCCTGATGGTAGTCCATGTGAAATGTCTCTAATATGCTTTGCAAAAAAACGGCAGTGAGATCAGTGAACCCTGCTAGGATGGTATGTTGACGGATGATTTTGTTACATTGTTAAACGGGATTTTTCTCATTCTGGTTTCTTCAAAGACACTTTACCCTCGCTACAATCTATCATAATCACATGCATGTGTTGGTCCGATCAAATTAAGACTTTCTAGAACTTTCAGCACCAACTACTATGAGCTTCACTTGAATGTATGTTGTTTAAGCTGCATGTATCATGAAACATGTTTGGGGAAAATGCACGATGAATTCAAACTTTCGCACCAAGTACTTTTTAAAAATTATTTGTAGATGTACCTTGTGTATTAATTAAGCCAGTCTGTTTGTATAGCACACTTTAGCAACAAGGCAGTTAATGTGCTTTACATTATTAAAAAAAAGACAAATATAAAAAAGTCATAAACATAACATACAGTCAACAATTGTGAGAACCAGAGAGAAACATTACATTTTAATGAGTGCCATCATCACAATCACCAGTTGCGTGTCGAATATGTTGGTCAATGTTCCATTTATTACGGTTCAAAAGCATCTCTGAGTTCCTTTAAAGCAAAAGTTTTTAGGAACTCAGTGTTTCAGTGTAATCATTATTTATTGAAAACGAATAATGATTGTAAAATGATTGCAAAATTGTGACGTGTTGGAAATAAATCTCTTACCCTAATTATTTTTACAGCTGGTTTGAGCTCACAACAGACCTTTCCACATGACGTCCTGCAATGACAGTTATGGGCTATATTGTAAATGTCTAAATTTACATACATGTATGAATAAAAATATAATGGCTTCTGTAAAACACTGGATTATTATAAGTGCCGTTACTGACAAACTTTCAGAATCAGTGCTCGGTGCTAAAGCAGCAAGCGTGTGAAGAAAGACGTGGATTTTTATATTCTTTTACATCATCGCAACACGATACTTGACTGATGAGCACAACTAAGCGCCCCAAAGAGCAAAGGGAAGCTCGGGCGCACTTACAAAGGACTGGAAGGAGAGACATAAACTGTGAGAAAACGAGAAACTGGAACTAAAAGGACAGCTGAAGAGAAATAAGGAAGGAGCAATGCACCTTGGGGATCGCATTTGTGAAGATGAGAGCGGGAATAACATGCAGAATAGCCTGTTAGAGGAGGAAATGAAGGAGAGGGGGTGTCGGTGCCCCGAGGTCGTTCCTTTCAGTAAAACTAATTTAATTGCCTCGTTAAGAGAGATCTGGGTTCTTTCCTCTTGATTGGTTAGCTAAACAGACAAGTCCTGCTAAGGCAAGAAATACAGGGTCCATCTGAACTTAAAACACACAGCGGCCACACAGATTGCTTCACATATGAACATGTGAGTGAGCATATGTGTTTAGGTCGTAGATTTCCATATATGGAAGGGGAGATGTAAATGTGGGCAAACGCACAAAATTTGTCAGACAGACGTTTGTATGCTTTATATTAATACTCTCCTTCATTTACACACAAACACTGTGATTCTGGAAGTCATGCGTTCACTGCAGTTTATTAATGAGAACTGAGACCAAACAGCTGTCAGTGTGTGTGTGTGTGTGTCTGCGTTTGTGTGTGTGTTTGTGTGTGCGGAGTGTTTCAGATACAGACAGTGATCTGTGTTTAGTGAAAAAGCTTTTAGTTTCAGGAGTCTTGAGGGGAACCCAACTTGGAAGATTACACACACACACACGCACACGCAGACAGCTGTGTGACCTCTCTGTCACTCCACCTACGCTCCCTCCCTGCGTACCCACGGACAGCTTTGTCCACAAACTCCCTGCAACATTTTAATTTCCCACAAGGCTCCTCTGCTCTCTGTCTTCGTTCCTTCAGTCCCGATCGAGAAGCCGTTCAAGTGAATTCATTGCTGTTCATTTCCGCTGCGCTGTACATGTGTTCGTGATTAAAACCGAAGCCGGAAAATAGAGAGACTGCATAAACATTCGATTAATAAACTTTCATGGTGGAAATTTGCCTTCGGACAAAACCACAAATAGTTTGCAGACGCTTTCCAGTGAAAGGTACGCGGTTTTCAAAATGCTTTGCAAATTAAAATTAGAAATGATTGTGTGCCGTTGCATTTGACTCCATGTTATTTAATATGAGTCAAAGGCACATTGGTGGTCATTACTATAAACATATAGCATAAAGAGCCATTAACATTGCGCAGCCGGAAAACATCACAGTGTATTACATCAAGCAAATGCCTTTCACAGCGACTTGTTTTCACTGCTGATCACATGAGACAAAGATTGTTTATAAGGCTTGAGTCTCTTGACAACGAGTCAGAGTCAAGTCTTGGAAAAGAAAAAAGGCTGGTATACAGTATCTGGTTCTGATTTGCAGTGGTTGCTCTCATACTCGTCTGACAGATGAGCTCTCTTGGCTACATCCACTTACAGATCCCCAATGTCTTTCATCCTGAAATAAAAATCTGAATCCATACTTCTGATTTGTCTCATCTGGAATATTGTGATGCATGTTACACACGTCTAACCAAATCTTCCCTGGACTTGTTGCAGTCTGTACAAAATGAGGCGGACGACAAAATTTGAAAACTACTTATCCTTTCCCCTTCACTTTGCAGTGATGCACATCCAAATAAAACGCACCAAGGGTTAAGGTAGCAAAACAAACTGCGGGGATGTCAGTTTAAAATAAGACTTTTAACCTGCAGCTTAATATTTTACTTTTTAAACAGGCTTCGAATTGCTTTGTGCACTTTTGCATTGCAGAGGCTTTTCACTCGCAGATTCTCATGCACATAACACTCATTTAATCTTTCCAATCAAGCCAAATTATTCATCTGTAAGTGTGTACTTCCTGTATTCAGCTGCCACAAATTAATTTCAATCAGATGATATTGATTATCTAATTAGCGGGGATAAACATCCACACTGAGGAACCAAACCTAAGAGAACTGTCTCGGAGCTCTTCTCATTAGCATCTCTTTCCACCTGTCTGTCTCAGCGCCACTCACTGCAGAGGAACTAAAAATTTTAAAGCCATCCTTAACACAAAGGAGGGAAACTGAGCCGAGGCAGAGAAACAGGGGTGGGAGAGGATGAGGGGATCAGAGAGACAGAGCCAGAAAAAAATCAAAATATATGAGGGAATACGCAAACAGGGTGCAGTGTGAGGGGAGGAAATAATTGAAAAGCTCAAGAAGCGGATGAGGGGATGTTGAAGGTAGAGCGCAAACTAGGTAGAAGTGAAGATGGGGGAACAATGAAAGATGAAGGGGGCAGATGGGTGAGGGAAGAGAAAGGCAGAGACCAAATTTCAGGAAGCAGCATAAAGCAGATGCACAGCTCGCCGGTGACTCACCTGGCGCCGGATGTGTTTGGTTTAATCAGCTTTACTGAGGAGGAATTTGGCTTGGCACGAATCAGAAAAGTCTCGCACATCGCACTTGTGAGCAGTTCCGTGCACGAAAACTTTGCAGTTTATTTTTGCTTGAATGTGGAAAATATTTAAAGGTGGCTCCTGCCATCTTTAAATTCTTGAATTTGCAATTTTATACCACATTTAATTACTTAGACTGAAGAGCAGAAGAAGATTCGTGACAGTGCAGCAGATGTAACGCCAAGTTGAAACTTACTTAGACACCGGTATTTATTTCATGTGTTTATGTTAATCAACCTCAGTTCTTGTACAAGCTTGATTTGTGCATCTTCCACTTCAAAGTGACGCTGAAAGCAGAGAAGTAATCCATAGTCTGAGAAGCAAACATAAAACAAAGGCAGGATAATGATCTCTCTTCAGGTTGAGACAATAAAACCTCAGCGTTGGTGGCAGGTTTAGATGTTTTAAATCAATTACTTGCATTTCCCGGGGATCCCTGATCACATGCTGTTAACTGCTGGAAATTAGAAATGAGTCGTTCCTGAACTACATGATGGAAACTTTTAAAGCCTATTTCAGGTGTTGGACTATTACATCAGCTTGTATTTGCCAGTGAAAACGCTCACATGTCGGCTTAGTTACAGGGACATGAGGACAGGATGGATTTTTGCAGCTATGTTTGTATAAAGCCGCTCATAGCTTTTCCTCCCATCAGCACATCGAGGTCAATGCATCACATAAACTCTGCTGACCTCGGTCAGTATTTCAGTTATCTCTATGGCAGTCACGGAGTCAATTGGTTGAACCCCACCGAATTACTGCTCAGTTTAGCTTTTTCCTGGATTCTGGGGTGGGGTTGGAGGGGTGAGCGTTGCTTTTAAAAGCTCGATTTGTGCCCGTGTGTGTTTACTCCTCAGGCAGGGGTCCAGAGCACATATCACGCTGCTATGGCAACTGGGCCGGCACCCCCCCCCATCTCTCCTTCGTGGCAAGTGCGCTAACCCACAGACAAATGAGCACACGCTAAGACAAGCGCCATAAGGCTCTTCTTCGGTGATGCACTCAGTTTTCAACTTGATTACAGAGGATTTGCTACACTGGGACAGGAAGTGACACGAGAGAGGTTAATAGGACAAGCGCGGTGGCAGAGCCACTGAAGCACTTATGATGTTAATCTGTAACTGCATCTGAACATCTACAAACAAAACACATTTCAAAAACATTCACTTGTTTTTTCCACTCGATTAAAAAGAAAGAAAAAAAAAAAAAAAGACTTGAGCGTTCATTTGCTCTGGACGCCAATATGTTTCTGAGCGGATGACTCACTTCCATTACTAATTCAGCGTTGCTCATCCAAACCGCGACGCTCTGCTTTTATCTGTGACAGTTCTGCTGATGCAGTGCACCCCTGCTGCCAGCCGCACCACCAGCCTCCACTGCGCACACCATTTCATTTGGCCTCCAGATGTGTCGTAGTAATTAGTCTGTTTAATGGCTGAGGATGTGAGTGAAGTGCCCACATTGCTACTGTTCATGTTTTTTTGTTTTTTTTCTCCTAATACACAAAACACCTACTTCTCCCCCACAACCCTCTCCAGCCAATTAGAGAAAACACACAAAAAGTCTCAAACAAGCAAATAAAAGCTCATGAAATGAAACTTCATTTAATGTTGGTTTTGAGGTTGATGTGTTTCAACTCATCTTTTTCTGCGACTGTGATTGTTCTGTTTTGTGTGACTTTTTAAAAGGCCTTTCAAGACTTTATTTCGCTGAATGCAAATCATTAGAAAAGGTCAGAACTGACAGGATTGTCCAGCGAACCTGAAATGAACTTTATAAATGTTATTTCATGTAAAGTGCACATTTCTCGTGCATGTCCGTACAGATAAACAGGACTGCACTTTGTTATAGTTTGGTAAAAACTACTAAACTATACACACACATAGTTTTGATGACTAAACCACAAGGTGAATTTTGTGTCAATAATTTGATTCCTCTCACCATTTATGGACTAAATTGTTATTTATTGTCAAGTGTGCCGCTTACTTGGGTTGTTGCCAAAAAAAAAGAAAGAAAAAAAAAGATGTTGATTTTATGCCAGTGGCCCCATCAGAACGCCAGAGACCGAGAAAACATATCAATGTGTCCGACGCATATTTTACCCACTGTTTAAATGCAGAGGACGTCTCTTGTAAATGCACTTTAGAAAAATTAAACATTGGGCTGACTAGAAATCACTTAAATGTCAACAGCTCTTCAAAGTGTGCGAGAAGGCCTGGGAGATGGGGAAGGTCTGCCTGTGGGATGCTCAGATGATGGAGAGTGATAAAAATGAATGCAAGTGGTAATAAAGCACAGAGAAAGAGAGAGACAGACAGAGACGGAGTTGAGATTGGCCTCCCCCTCCCCCTGTCGGAAGATTGAGGATTAACCATGGAAAGGCACTTTTCTGGATTAATTTCAGTGAATCATTTTGAAGCACTTTATTCAGATGCGTGCACCGTTTAGCCATCTGTTCTTTTGGGACAAACTTAAGTGATGTCATTTGCAACTAAACTTTCGATGCAGGAGGTTGGTTCCCGTATTCCCTGCAAGCTGTAGAAGCCTGAGCTGCATGGAGGATACAAAGAGAACAAGTTGTTCATTGAAATGTCTAAATCTGTGTGGTCATCATTATTATTGTTTTTGTGTGTGTGTGTGTGTGTGTGAGATATAATAAACCAGAACAAACTGGGAAGGAGAGGAGGTTCGTGTTAGTCTGTATTGAGGCTGCTAAAAAACAGCCTCCATTAAAGTGCACAATTTGTTTAGCTAAGCTAATATTCGTCGTTGCATCATGCACTTTGCTTGGTTGGCGCAGCATAGGTCAGGCATGATCTATTTCCACCGTCTGCCTTCAGGAAAGTAAAAACCCTTCGCTGTTCCCTCATTAGTGCCATCAGCCATCTGTTTATAACAACATCAGTAAAGTTTGGTGATCTGCCTGCATCAGTCGGGGTAGTTTTAAATTAGATTAAAATGTAGACCTTTTCACGTGCGTGCAGATGATTTTAATATGAGAATTTATGGAAAGCAACTGTTTCGCTAGTGATGTGTTTTGCCCGGTAAGTGGATGTTGGGGTTCATTTTCATTATTATGTCAGACACCTTGTATGTTATTGCAAGGACAAAGACAGGTATGTGTAAAATGTGCCACATAATCTGTTGGAATATGTTAATCATTCAAGCATGTGTGGATTAGGTTAGATGCAGCACAAAAAGAGGAACAACAAGAAATACCTCGGAAAATATCCTTTCCTTCAGAGAAGTGCCTGTTTTATGTCTTTCTGCTGGTTGTTGCCGGTGAAGAACAACTGAAGAGGGAATCTGTATTTATTCAAGCAATAATAAACCATCCACTTCCGGATGGTTTATTATTGGTATTACGTGTAGATACCAATAATAAACGTGTAGATTGGTATTAAACTAAAGGCCTTACCTTGCGTTCAAATGGTGAAGGAAAATAAACTACCTCGGGTAAACAAGGCTCTGGCATCACGCTCTCATGCTTCAGATGCTGCAGGATCCATAATCTGACCTCAGACAGGTCAAAATATTCAGTTTCAATAAAACTTCTGGTATTTACGTTTTGGTTTCCTGACTTCCTGTGGACATTGTTGCTTTTAGAGTCTGACCATATGAGTTCAGATTTCTCTGGCCTCCTCCCTCAGTCCAAAAACATGCACGTTAGGTTAAATAGTTTTTCTAAACTCCCCTCAGGAGCGATGGTGTTGTCCTGTGTGTCTCTGTATCCATGGGAGGGACTTGCAACCTGTTGAGTCCCTCCACAGCCCTGCGTCGATAAGCAGGTGTAGACTGCGTAAACAACTTTCAGCTGATTCTGTTCTAAACCTTTTTTTTTTTTTTTCATTTTTTACCTAATTTCTGTCCGTTGGACTATTGTCATCCACTCCCACACATCAGGTGATTCTTTGTGCTTTCCCAGATAATCGTTTCTCATTGTTTATTCGTTCCCTTTTTTTCCACCTCCAGGGTGTTTTTCTGTTTTCTTGGTAGCCGTCTGTCTTTGGACTCGGTGTGTGGGTGTTTTTTTTTCTTTATGCTGTTTTTCTTAAAAGAAAAATCTACTCTTTTTTTTTTTTTTTAAGTTTATTGAAATTCCTGTGACATGCTGTGGTAAAAATGCAACAGGAATGCAATATCACAGTGTTTTTCTGGTCTGTCTTTGTAGCTGATTTCAGCACATTCATGTGCTAGATGTGTTTCTTAAACATTGACTGAGATGTGTTGAGTTGCTATGCTAATGCATGTTTACAAACTAATGATGTCCAACTAAATTAAAGCCTTATTGCACAAGAGCACGGATTACATGCAATGCAATTGCACACAAAGAGAAAGGAAGATGGATTTCTGTGAAATGCAATACCAAATCTGTGTATGTTACCAGGAGGCAGAGCCAAGATCCCAGAGATGGCCAAAAAGTTAATTGTACCATTGTCTGATACAGAAATAGGAAAACAGCTCAGCGTCCCCAGGGGATCAATGCCTCTGTGCCAAAAACAGAGAACTATTGTGAGTCCAGGCCAATAAAGAGGCAGCCTGGGATCCAGTAAATCCCAAAGGCAGCTACGTTTCTGCAAGTTCCCAGTTCATGCCTCGAAATATCCAGACATGTGAGTGACGTTAAAAGGTTATCCGTTTTAACAGAAAACACAATTATATTTATTTAAGAATGCGTGCGACTTGAGAGAGTTTTACAGTCAGATCTTCTCTATAACACTGACAGAGTAAGAAACAATTGCATAGTTATTTCATAGGCTGTAACATTTGAAAATGTCAAACCATTCGTCATCAGGAACAGAGCCGGAATCTGGCAAATTTCAATATACAGTCATATTCAATAGAGGATTAGTGAAAAAGTTTACTTATTTCAGTAACAAACAGCTTTTTTAAGCATGTATTTTTGCTACTTGTGATTATTTTTCTACTTAAAGCTTATGAAAACACAAAGATTTAAGATTGGAATATTACACCAGACCAAAAAGAAATAATTTTTTTAAAACAGAAACATTGACTAGGCTTCATACTTGTTTGTGACTTTTTTTTTTTTTTAAATGTTCTTGTAATTTGAGAAACCTGATCAGAATGCATATTCTAATTTATTAAACACGACTGAATGTGACAACTACATAACTAATATGTTTAATGTTGATGATGACATATCTCCAGTAATTTCTATCTTACGATACAGACTGTATGTCAGGCTTATCACGAACAAACTTAGCAGCAGAGTGCAGAAAATATTTGTATCCTTCTGCTGCTATGGCTAAATAATGAGAACAGAAGCATGCACCGACATAAAAAAAAGTTCAAATATGACGCCACTGTAAAACCAGACATGCCAGCTGCTGGCTTTAAATTCATTTCCTGTGGTTTGAATTTTCTGATGTAGCAGCAAAATCAACCTTTCACTGTCATCTACAGCCCACAGCTGCTAAAAAGCATGCATTTCTACATCCCTGCAGAAACAAATGTTTTTTTTAAGTAATAAGAACAACGCTTTTCAGAGAAAATAAATTTTATTCTGAGAAAAAAAGCAACAAAATTGAACAGTGACTCACAGACCACTAGAAACTAGTTCGTCTGAAAAAGATTCTCAACACACATCCGACTGTAAAACAATTCTACTATTCGACCTTGGTGGTTCAAATGTAGCGGAAAATGCTACTATAAAAGATGTTTACAGAGGTGTCAACAAAGATGGCCGCCATAATGTGTCTCGTGACTTTTATTTAGCAGCCCAAACCAAATAAAAAAAAAAAAAAAAGATAAGTTAGAACATCATCAAGAATTGATTTTATTTCAGTAATTCAGTAAAAAAAAAAAAAAAAGTGAAACTCCTCTATCATATGAATCCTCTTTTCTATCACCCTTTTTCCTTCCACTCAACTTTCCATCCACCGAATTGGATACAGCTCACATGGTAGTGATTTTTTTTGTGACTTTTTGGAGAATGTCTGCTGGATAATTATCAGTCATCCTCATGATTGTGTAGCTTTTCCTGTGTCTGTTGTTGATGTTTATTTGTCGCAGTGTTTGGATATTCATATTCTAGTTTTCCAATAAACTTAATTTTGTGTTCACTTGCTTTGTAATTGACAAGAATTAAATAAGTAAAGGCGAATTAAATAAAAACGTTAACAGGAGAAGCAGCCGCACTGCTCTACTTTCTGTTTTCAAGGACAGTTTCAGCTGCTTCATGAATCCGTAAGCGCCATTTGTTTTCAGTTTAATGGAAGAAAATGCCTGGCGGCGTCTTGTGATGGGACAAAACTATTTACATGTGCCAATCTATGGAAACAAATGTGTGTAAAAATGCTTCAAATGGTGGTGATTTATGAAAACACGACCAGAAACACAGAGGAGTCTTCAACATTTCTCTTTCGTCCTGACTGACATTTCCATTCCAGATACAGCTGGAAATACGGCAAAAGCAAAAAATATTACTTTCAAATTTTGTATTTCTTTTCTTCGTAGATGAGGTTGGGTTCAGATATGGTTATCAAACCACAGCCAAATTATTTAATGAATGTGTACATTTGGTTTTAGGACTTAAACAGTAAGGCAGGAAAATATCTGGTTTCAGAGACGTTTGTTTCTTTTAGGAGTTATTGCAAAATGTTTCTGAAAATATTCCTCAATCAATAACACAATCGTTACTAATAAAGCAAGAGATTTTCTGCACTCTAAGTGGGTTTGTGGCCATATGTAGAGATGACTAATCCTGAGTAAAATCTAACCTAGCAGTTAGCTGAAAAGCCCCGCAGCAGAGCCACAGACACCAAACTGTTGGTATTTGCTGCCATCTTTGTTCTGAAGTTCCTGGGAAAGGTCAATATTACATGGCCACAGGGCACTGAGGGCCTCTTTGTTGTATTTATTTGCAGGCCACCGTCTTGAGTTAACATCGCTGTCTGAAGCCTGGTCCAGTTTGTCAAACACCAGAGCATATTCACGTAATCTGAAGTCGTTGCATTGATCCCTGCAGGGAGCTTCAGCTGTAAAACAGCACCTCTGCTGCTGTAAAATAGGCCTGTGGGGTCAAACGGCCATTTAAGTGCAAACCTTTTTTGCTGTGCAGGTTCTAATGTTACTTACTGGTGCTATTGCTCGTTGTTAAAAAAAAACAAAAACAAAAAAAAAACCTTGTCTTAAAAGCACAACTTAGTCTCACAGCGTGAAGAACAATTTTACAGACCAGAAGAGAGTTGGTGTTGCCTCTTCCTTCGCTCAGAATCGCGTTTCCGAGCTTCCTCTCTTCAGCGTGCTGCTATTAAACTCCTCCTGCTCGAAGCTCAGATTATTATGCGACCTGGATATCATGAGCAGCTTCTCTCGCTTGCTGTAGTCGCGCCTGTCTGTCGGGGACGCCGACGCGTCCGAGAGCCGCTCCGCTTGCTCCTCCCTGTCCTCCAGGCGCGTGTATCCCTTGCTGCTGCTGCCTCTGGTCCCGCCGTGGCTGCGGCTGCTGTTGCTGCGGTCGAGCCGCGGCCAGCTGGGGTGCTTCCGCTGCTCTGAGCGCACGCTCAGCATGCTGGGCCCGCGCTCCAGGTCCAGGGATTTGGAGTGGCTGTGGCTGTTCAGCATGTGCAAAGAGGAGTTGGAGCCGAAGTCGCTCCTCGCCGCTCCCGGCGAGAGCCAGCAGCCTGAGGTAGAGGAGGGGGCCGGGGAGAGGCTGCACGAGGAGAAGGAAGAGCAGCGGGAGGAAGAGGACGCCGAGTTGCTGCGCTGCAGGCCCGGTGGCTTGGAGGCCTTGGCGACAGATGCTACTGGCACCACCAGAGACTCCATGGAGCTCAGAGGCGCTGGCCTCTCTCCCTCCCTCCTCTCGCCTCCTCTGTCCTCTTCGGTAATCGCCTCCATTTCTGGTTCATCAATTACGCAGTTGTTTAGCTTAATAACAGGGAGAGTAAAGGCAGAGATGGAGGAGGAGACAATAGACCCCGCATGGTGTCCTCCCTTCTCCCCATCTCCGTCCACTGACCACTGGTGTCGCACTGAGTCGGACTGCGACAGCCCAAGCCCGGCGCCATAAAAGGGCGCCAGCAGTCCCGCAAAGCCACAATCCAACCTCTCTCTGTGTCTGTGGAACTCCTCGTCCCCGAGCAGCACCTCCTCCTCCTCCGTGGACCCAACTCTGCTTCCGGAACGAGACGAGAAGCCCAGCAGGGAGTTGGTGGCCAGTCGCGCCGCAGTGTCAGCCCCAAAGCCTCGAAGATCACCCACGTCTCGCGCACACACGCTGCTGCGGTGATGGTGCCGTTTCTGCTCCCTCTGCCGGAGGCGATGGATGTCGATGACCGTGGAGTACATGTCCCTCATGTGGATTATCTAATGCAGAGGACAACTGGGTTAGCCGGAATCACCTGCAGTCGTTTGCCACATTTAGGCCTCGTCCACATAATAGCTGGATCTCCGAGAAACCGAATAGATTTGTACGTGATTTGGGACTTGAACTCCATTTAGCACGACTTAAAACGCTTACTACAAACTCTGACCAACGTGGAGATTTGAGAATTTC
The DNA here is from genome assembly GCA_903067055.1 of Poeciliopsis paucimaculata. Classification (NCBI taxonomy): domain Eukaryota; kingdom Metazoa; phylum Chordata; class Actinopteri; order Cyprinodontiformes; family Poeciliidae; genus Poeciliopsis; species Poeciliopsis paucimaculata. The sequence continues at coordinate 30,219 of CAEGAD010062301.1, forward strand.
AATCCCTTTTTGCTTCTTCGTTTGTACAAAAGCTGCTCCAAAATGTTGAGCTGCAAAGGAGGAAGACCACTTAGAGGCCAGCAGATGTCCCAACGTCCTCATGCATTGGCTTGCTTAACTAATGTTAATTACCAATTAACATTATCTTGTGTTTTATTAACTTCATATCCTAACATAGTATTTAAAAGTAGTTCAACCTCTCGGCCTGTCCACCCAAATGAACCTCCTGGCGCCATATTTCGTTCCTAATAACAGGAAGTCGTGGTTGTTTTTGAAGGATTGTGATTGGTTGACATATGTTGTAGCTCTACGCTACACTGCCCCCTATGGGTTTGACCTGTTTAGAACAACGCTCGTAATTCAGCAGGTTTATCCCGTGTGTACAGACTCGGCTACATGTGCGCGAAGCCTCAATTACAATAGATAACGCGGCACATTCGGATAACTAGGACAGGGAGATGCTGAGAGGAGGGGTTTGATCAAATCAAGGAGGGGAAGAAAAGTCCAAATGAACCGAGAAAATGTCATCAAAAGCAATTTGCAGACATGAAAGTGAAAGCAGGTCCAAAGAAATCAAATCTGGGTGTTAGTGGGGGTGCCGTACGTGCTGAGAGCAGAGTACATGCTTTCCACTTTATAAAGAGACAGAAATAAGAGAAATGTGAATATGGGACTGGCAAGGAATAATTTAAATCATTACTTATCCACAAAGTAAAATCCACTTCCAAACGCTATTTAACTTATCTGATCCAAATGGGAAATTGATATATGATCTGAGAAAATTTCCTCCCTACCTTAGTCTCCCTGTCTCTGTTCTCATGAAGTATTGCATTAGCGCAGATGAAGATAAAAATCCCTATGCCCATGGTGAAGGGCCCGAGCATCTTCATCCTCTCAGAGTGAAGATGTTGTTCCAGAAACCGCGTCAGAGCGCCGCCCGTCTGCTTCGAAGGCGAGTCTAAAATCAGAGCACAGAGAAAAACGAGTAAAAAGAGTTTAAAGACATCCGGCTCGGAGCAGCTTTGTGAACTCACCCAGATCTCATGTTACCTTGAACATCATGGCTTGCGTTGGTCGCACCCTTCTCCACCTTCACTTCGTTTCCTTTATTGTGCGGCCAGTAACCCAGGGTCGCCATACCGATCCCTACTGCCAAGATGATAAGCCCCAGGAAGAGAAAAAAGCCAGAAGCCGAGTAGAGTCGAAGCCTTCCTCGGACCACCACAACGTCTGTGCGTCGCTTCCGCTTTCTAAGAGAAACATGAGAGGCATAAAATATTGATTTATATATTGGTTCAAAGCAACCATACTATCTTCTACTGTTTTATTGGTCTTGGACAACATTCCTGGAACATCTATAAGATTTTGTTTAGAGTTCAGTGGCTTTTTCAATCAGAAATCTACAGCAGCTGATGTGTTTGAGATAGTTGGATCTGAGGCTTTTTCATTTGTTTCTATACTTTCCAGGTAAATTTTTAAGCACACACTGCAGAACATGACGTCAGGTACGAGTAAGAATGAGGTAAAAAGTTAAAAAGGCAAAAGTCCTGATGAAATATTCATCAAGATCACTTCGAAGCGCATTCTTTTGGAGGAACATTTGAGTAATTGGGAAAGTTTTATTAGGGTTTCAAACTTGAGATTTACTGAAAAGAAAGCTGCCGACTTCTTTAACTCAACAACAAAAAAAAAAAGTTGCGCAGCTGAAAGAGAATTTTTAAATTCCTAAAGAAACGTCACCTGGACGCGCCCTCGGAGCCGGGGTTAGCCAGGCCTTGTGATGCGGGTGGAATGGGCCGATGCTGGGAGCGGGCCGAGTCCTGGCGCTTGAGCTTGGCCAAGCCTGTCAGTACACCTGCTGCTGCAGTCATCCTTTACCTGCAGACACACATCGGGAGGTCGTTGAGTTCATTTGTGGTGCTTAATTATTATTGTTTTTAATTATTCTAATCATTCAACATGACAGATGATAAATTCACTGGAAAAGCCTTTTTCTACTCAGTTTAATGCTGCAAAATCATGCAATCCCATTACTTGAAAATGTCATTGCTAAAACTACAACGCACCAGGACAAAACATGGAAACAAATGAATACATTCATTTGAAATAAAAATGCTTTTTTTTTTTTTTTTTTTAATGGTTAGAGCAGATCTAGGCATTTTTTCTTTTCCAGCATGCAGCAGGGCAAACAGATATTTGCAACATCTTCAAACGCGTTCACTCAGTAAACACGAACCAAGGCCTGGTTGAGTCATGCTCCTGACGTCTGTGTCCAGCTATCCGCAGAAAAAGACCATTTTTTTCCACCTTTCTGCTTAATCAAAAGCCATAAATCAGCCAATGTCAGGATAACGACTGATAAGAGGAGAGAGAAATTTCTGCAGAACAGTGATAAAAGCACATCATTCCATTGATAATGGTTGAATTCATACAATGGATGACCAGCCTGGAACGTTTTATCCATTATTAATATTTTCTTTGAAGCGGTCCAGCCTATTTTCTCTTTATCCAAACCACACTAAAAGATGCTCACCTGCTCCCATCTGCTACACATTTCCCCATTCTATGATATAACATCTAAACATAAATCAATGAGTCAAATTCCTTTCAAAGAAAAATACTGGTCGAAACCACCTTTCTGCATATTATTGATTGTGGTGATATAGTGTTCATGTATTCATGTATCCACTTTAAGGAGCCTTGATTCGGCGCAACGCACTTCTTCACATTTCAGTTCAAGTGCAGAATTTGACTCATCACTGTGATGTGGTTGGTTGGACAAATGTTAACCAGCAGCAGACGACGACATTGGTATGTTTTTATTTATCAGGATCGACCAAGTGAACTCCCACTTTACCCCAGTAACCTACTCTGTCGGCTCTAATCCGTTGTTTCTGAATGTTTCCAGCGTTTTCCCCAAAGCGCGCCATGCCACATTCACATCCGTGAACATTTCAGGTGTTTCATAAAATAAACTTTAAAGGGGGAGTGTTATGTAAATGTGCTTGTCGTTCCATTTTGTTTGTAACATTTTTTATTTTATTTACTTCTGATTTGTGTGGCTGTGATCTGGGCCACGTCTCCCAGGTGAAGTATATTTCTAATCTCAAGGGGTCTTCCTGGATACATAATTGTAGAAGAAAAAAGAAATTTAATGGATGCAGTACACCCAAAAGGCACAGCATGTTTTGCAGGCACGAATCTCTTAAAACAGATAACACAAAGCAGAGAAGAAAGGAGATGTTCGATACGACACATTTGCATCATTCTTTGTAGTAATGCGAAGAATATTAGCAATACAGTAGATGAAAAGGGGCTCCTGGCGCGTTACGCATCTAACGAACGTCAGCTGGCTGAGCAGAGGGACTCTTCTGCCCGGCACGGCGTACCTCCCACTAAGTGGAGCGGCACTGATCTGAATAACGTCATTGTACCTGCAAGCTTCGAATTGAGAGCCAGGGAGGACGCCAAAGAACAAAGACATTTCATTTGTCATCCTGAGGAGCAGAAGTCAAAAAAACTAAAAAAAGAAAAATCTGGAGTCTGGATGTTGCAGACAGACAAGAATGACAAAAATTTAAAACAAGTGCACATATTTGATGAGCAGATATCCATGGATGTGCATCTGGAGTGTTCAGAATGCTCTACGGACACAAGGACACTTCATAATCAGAGTACACCCTTTCTCACAATGCTGCCGAACTTTGTTGTAAGGGATCCTAATAGCATTTGTCTAAATATGGCTACCAATGCATAACAGTGACGACTAAAGCCACAGATAATGCTTAAAAGTGAAACTACGTTCTGCTCAGAGTGTGGTTCAGCCAGTGCAAATGAAACGTACATGATGCACAGATTTGCACAGCGAGCACAACAATTTGTGCTTATTACAAGCAATGTTATGTTTTAGGTAGCCGGCCTCAGGACAAAATGACTTTGCAGAAGCTGTAAATTTAATTAGTTCTCCTGCAAGGTTTTTTTTTTTTTTATAAGCACAGACAGTCATCAAAACCATATCAGCTCCTAAGTCCCAGTCAAACCTTGTTGTTATTTCAGTTATTTGTTGCTTTCCTTACCTATCGTAAAGTTATGCAAATGTAACAACAGTTTAAATGAAGCCTCAGCTCTGCTCTCCACCAGCTCTGATGTCTATTAATAGCTATTAAAAAAGAGAGAGCTTGAAACAAACACCAGATTACTTTTAAGAGCCTTCATTTGGGTTCAAATGCTTTATAATCTGGCTTCACATGAACATTATCTTTGTCCTTGTGGAGGATTAAACTGACTGTTTGTAATTCTGAGGAACTTGTTGCACTCCACCAGAAATGCAAAGTATTTATCTTGACTGTCTAAAATTCCTTGTACATTTAGAGCTGCTGCCTTGTCCATGCTGTCGCTGTAAGGCCGGAAATCTGCATTTAAATACATAAAAGCAAACATTGTTTCACAAAAGTGTCATCCCTCAACAATCCCGAACAGCTAACAGCACCATAACAGGGGCTTTTATGGTGCTGTTATGATAATTCCTCTGCTGGAATTATCAGAGGTCGTGATTTTTTTGTGCAAACGTTTGGCTCAGTCCTTAGAGTTTGTGCATTGCAAAGTTGTCTTATGTGTTGTGTCCTTTGGCAGGGAACTTAACCTCATGCATATATTGGTGTTTAGTCCATTCATCACATCTTCCCCTGTTAAAGATGCAATATGTGTGAGTTCAGCTATTTAATCAATAGAACCCTGCAAAAAAAAACAAAAAAAAACTCACAATCAACAATTTTTGATGCAATCTTTAGTCCTAAACTGATCTAAAGCACGACTTCATCTTGTGAAAGCAGTCTGTGTCATGAGCTCTCTTTTATATGTTGTAAGCAGGTTAGACTTTCATAATCCTGTTAAACTTTAATGAATAGTACGAGGAAATGAAAGTAGAACAATCAGAGCAGCTGTTGCTTAGTTACATTAACCTCATTCTAAAAGTATTTTACTATTCTGATCTCTAAAGGGCCCTAAAACCAAACTATGAATACTTTTTCAATCACCTTAACTTCATGATCGATTATTACAAATACTAAACAAGTGTTGCTAATTCTTTGAGATGCACACCGCTCAGTTTAAATATCTGTTTTCAAGGGACAATTATTGCTGCTTGCTTGAATTCAGTGAGGAAATTTGGAGATAATGAACAAAGATATTGTAGATACGTATTTCCTTCTTACAATTTTTTATTCCACTTTGGCTTCTTGAAACTTCTTGATAATCTGAAACACTGACATGTTTCAGATTATCAAATTTTTCAATATTGGACACAAATAAGCTGATTAAATACAATTAAATTAAATGGTAATTGAATTTCTTGAGGGAAACCAACGTGCCCCCATGTGGAAATCTGGGCAATTAATCAAAAATGTATTGCTATTTCATCTTCGCTGTAATCAGAAATATTATAAAGAACTGCTTGGTCAGCAAGAAATGTCTAATTACTTAATCACCATGTAATCAGGGGTGCATGAGGTAACATTTGTTGTTGCTAATAACAACAAATCATTGTCATTGCCACGACAGTCCAGAAGCAACATTTTTAATAAAACCTTCCTGAAATTATGACTTTTGATTTTTACCCCAGAAGCACATGCAGTTATTTTCCCCTCCCGCCCTCTCATCACAGTCTCAGCAATTGGTTACACTGATCCTAGTTTTCAAATAATCATTTGAAAACTTTTTGCATGGACTCGGATTATCCTTGTCTGACATTAGAATAAGCTTGAAGGTCTGAAAATTTCCATCCCAGATCTGGTTTCACGTTGATTATCTCGCTCCCCCTCCCATCTCGTGTTGTCTCCTCATTCTATTTTTATCCGTTCTCTAATTTTAAATCAGTCTAATTTGGTCACTTCTTGTTTTTCTTCTTTCGTTCCCTTTCTGCTGTAGGAATAATAAAAGCGCTAACGAATCTAAGGAAGCCAAAAATTGCCAAGCACCAGAGGGTCTCTCCTCCTACCCCTCTTTTCTCCTTCAGCCACATATATATATTTATCCTGTCAATCATCTTTTCGGTTACCAAAGAGGGCTTTATCACAGATGGTGAATCACACACAAGGATAAACACAAGCAGCCACTTTTCGAGGGTTTGATCTGGTTCAGCTCTCTCCTTTTTGCTCCTCGATGTGCGTCAAACACGAACCCACACAGCGTTTTTCAGCAACAGGAGAGATTTCTTTCGTTCACTTATTCCAGGAATAAGAGGAACTGCTGACGACAGATGACAAGAAAGAGGGATGCTAGGGAGAAAATTGACTGAGTGAGGAAAAGAAGGGGAAACAGAGAGGGAACAAGGACGTGCTTTCATCCTTGCACCTGCCAAGGTGCGACAATGAGTCATGACCTAAACCTCGCCGAAAGAAAAGCTCCTAAGAGACAAAAGTGGCGGCAAGCAAGGAAAGCGAGATCTGGCGATCGACAAGATAAGAGAGAGAGAAATGAAGGGAATCAAGCCTGGTGCGTTTTGCACTGTAGTCTTAACGAGTCTGGAGTGAGAAACATGCAGAGCGGAGAGGAAGAACTGTTCCAGTAACAGACACGCCAGAAGCCTAACGAGAAACCACTCTGGCTCTGACACAATGAGACGAGAGCCTAAATCAAATGAAGAGCCAATATTCAGAGAGCGAGCTTGACTGCTAACAGACAGTCAGTTCATCTGCGCCCATCATGCATATTAAACATTCTCTGAAGGCACAGGATTTGCCTTCAGAGATGTCGCAGAACTACATCCCATCAGTTCTGCGATTACATTTTGTTTTGTGTTTGAATTCACATCCTTATTGTCCCCCTCAGCTAGTAAAAATGTGAAATCTCCATTAGGGGTGTTTGGTGAATAATGAATTAGTCGTGCGATCACCTCAGTAATGAATAAATTGCTCTCGTTGTTAATCCGCGCACACTCACAGTCAGGCAGGGATGATATTAAAGCCATTCGACAGCCTCAAACATTTTCTTTTAAACAGCTCACTCAAACATCTTGAGAAGTGTTTTCCACCCTGTGTTGTATCTTTTCCTCAGCCACCGCATTTCAACACCTCTATGTTTACCCTGCACTTATTATGTCTTTGAGCAATGACAGGTGTTTTTAAGGATTACCACAAATTCCCAGTTCCATATGACACATCACACGAGATTATTGTCCCTATGGCAACTACATCTGCTGCTAGGTGACATGTTTCTATAGCAACACACCAGCTGTGTGCACAGGAATCACAACTACAGACACGGAGTAAAAGTGAGCCATCTCTCCTCTTTATCTTTGTTTTGCAGTGAAGAGATGTCCCTCTGTTTCAGTTATGATTTAAAGTGGGCCAAACCGATTACTTGTCTGAACTTTACGACGGCTCTTACTAGCTGCTTACTGCTTGCTTAACTTTATTAAGGTGCTTAAACTTTGTCGCCAAGAAAACATGAAAACGCAGCTTAAACATTGTCAGCATAACATAACAGACAACTTTGCAAAAAGTCTGTGTGACATTGGATGTTTAAAAGTTTGCTACACCGTGTTCAAAATTATTATGCAAGTGATATTTTCTCAGATTTTCTTAAATGGTCAATGCAAATGATGGTCAGTATCATTTTCTAGTCATGAACTATTACAGTATAAATCAAATTTTACTGAGCAAAGCTCCCCATGAGAACAGTATTTATCTCAGAAATAAAAAACTCAAAATGCACTGTTGCATTTTGAGTGCAACAGTGCATTGTTGCACTGTGCACTGTGCACACTGTTGTGTCTGCTGTGTCCAAATTATTTTGCACAGCAGATTTTCTCAACATTTTATGGATTATAAAGAACTGCAAATGGCCATTCTTTGAATGTGCAGCATTAAGTGGTCACATGCACTAAAATCAAAAGCTATTTCAATCAAAAACATCTTAACAG
>CAEGAD010062302.1:0-19159 GCA_903067055.1 Poeciliopsis paucimaculata
ATTATTTTTTTATAAACAGAACTTTTAAAATACAAAATTTATATGGTGTGACATTTTGTTTTCTGATAAATGTATGTATATATATATATATATATATATATATATATATATATATATATATATATATATACCCACCCGCAGCTGCTGCACTGTGGGAAGTTCAGTGTCTGGAGAGCTCGCTGTGATTCTGTGGGTGGCAATCACGCCTTGGAGGGGGGAAATGTCCAGAAACAACTTCAGTGTATGATTGCAATCTTCATGTGTCAAAAATACAAGCCAAAACCTATTAAAACACAAATGTAAAAGTCTAAAATTTACCTGCAACCGAGAAGCCTCTCACCAAAGCCTGCGCCAGCTGGCCAGCTCCTATGAATCCGACACTCATTATCCCTGAAAATAGAATAAATTTAATATTGTATCATACAGCGTGTTTGTTATTTGCTTCGCCTGTTTTTCATCACTTCCACGAGTACGTTTCTTCCTGAGTACGTAGTAAACAAACCCTTACTTCCTTGTTATCCGAACGCATCACGTCACATAATGTGTAAAATCATATTTTTGACAAATCGCATCTTTAAAGCAATACACAGACTTACAAATGAGGATGGTTCTTCGAATTAGCAATATAGCTACAAAATGTTATGATTCCACGGTTTCAGCTTCCTCTCCACTTCCAAGTCGCTACCTGTAAAAACACCAGGCATTGGCAGATGTAATCAGCCAATGAGTGTGTACTTTTGGGGATACGTAACTCGTGCAACCAATCAACAACCTTAATGGGCGGGACGTGGAAAGCTGAAGAGCCAGTTGTGTCGGTTTGTGTCACACATCAGATCCCTTGACCCAGATATTGAAGAACCATACTGAAATTGACAAAAGTAGTCGAGAGAACGGTATTTTTCGTGATTTCTCATGAAAAATGCGTTGACAACACCAAACATGCCAAAAGTCACTTGCTCTGTTCTCAATGTGAGCTTCACACCGAAAAATAATTGGTTTTTCATTGGTGGCGAAAATGTTCCCCCATTATTAACATGTTAATAATATTTGTAGTGGAGAGACCCCATCGTGTGTCAAACCAAACATCCAATATCCAAAGATCAACTCGGTGCTGACTGAGTTGATTTTGTATTTTGTACAAAAGAAGTACAAAATCCAAAATATGGAAGTTGTATTTTACAGTTTGTTTATCAAGTTTGGGTAACAATAAACAAAAATCCATCTTATTGTTTATTGCGTCTTCTATTGGAATAAGAAACAAAAACAAAATAGGTAAATTGGTAAAAAAAAAATAAAAAAAATACCAAAAAGACAATTAAACTCCTTTTGTGAGCAGGTGCACCCTGATTGCCAAATTCTCTGCTATTATTTTTTACATGTGTCAATCCCACTGATTATCATTATCACAGCGAAAAACCTATTTGTGCAGACAGGCTTTTAATTTAATTTGATGTTATTTTTGATGTGCTTTACATGTTTTGTGAAGCACTTTGTGAGTTTCATTTGTGAAAGTTGCTAAGCAAAGACAATTTTACACACTTCTACTTACATACTTGCAAGAAGCCCCTTCCCCCCCAAACGACACTATTGGAAAGTAGAATATGCACAGAAATTAATAAGCAACATTGTTATTAGCTTGCGTTGTTAACGGCCATTATGTTGCTCATATTAATCAGCAAGACCCACTGGTTTTCAAACTTGGATAAGGAGCACTGTTCAGATGGTTTTGATTTGAGTTCTAAAACCAGATTATTGTCAGATAGTACAACACAGGAAAAGTTGCCAGTGGCATACTTTTCTTTATGGTTTTTCTCTTGTCAAGAATACTTCAGCCATTCACTTCAGTTTGTACTGGGAGTCTTCAGAATGCCTCCACTGAGCTCTTTCAGGCCTCTCCCCCAGGTGCATCCTTTATTGGCAATGATAGGATGAATGAACTTTTCTTGAGTTTCTGGTGCTTAAATAATTTTTTTTTAGAGTGTTCAATCCATAATTTCTACATCACAGTTACTTTCTTGTATTTATTTTGCAATTAATTTACTAACATCTGTAAATACCGCTTCAGGACAAATAGCTGCACAATATTTTTGAAGATTTTCTGTCAAACTAATAAGTTATGTCTTCAACAGGTGACTGCAAAAGTCAATTTTATAAAGTGGCAATAGATTACTTTCAGCAACTGCTCCCAAAGTATTTATGTCAGTCTCTCTAAACAAAATCAACAAAAAATATAAATGCAGGTTATGATGGGATAAACAAATGACAATCTAGCATGTTAAAATGCTGGTAACAGAAAATAAATATAATCTTATAGAAATCAAGTAAAAGTCAGCCTGAAAAATTGTAAACTTCTTCAGATAAAAAAAAGAGATGCAAAACTAAACATGGTCTATATTTGGGCATTTTATTGAACACTGGAAATATTAAAAAACATATGGAAATAAAGAATGCCACATTCATTCAGTGCTAAAACGTTGGTTACGTATTGTAACCCCAGATCCTATGAGTATAGGTGCAGCCCTTTAACCCACTAGCAATAGCCTTAAATGGCGAAGCCTATATGAAATAGAATTGTAATGTAGATAGGAAGCAATTAAATACTCAGTTAGGTTACGTCAGTTAGGATTTAAAATGTATCAGATACATTTACATTTCAGTACCAAGTTGCATCCACCAATTATATAATGCAATAAGAAGAGGAAAAAAAAAACATAAAGAGAAAATTCTTGAATATTAAAACCAATATCCAGTCTTGGTGCACACAGTAGACCTGACATATTAGACACATCTCTAAGGTATATTTAACTTGTTGAAGTCTTTAAAACAATAAATAAGCTGCTAAGTCTAAAAATGTATATTAATGGGACCAAATAGTGGCAAATGGAGAAAGCAATATGCTTAATACTGTCTTGTTCTTTTAAGGTTTTTAGTATATAACACTATTAAGCTATAGATCAAATATTCTTCACAGAAACTGGAGTAAAAGTTTTCTTCTTTTTTTTTCAGACAACAGAGCTGGAGACAAATCGAATCCTCTGAGAGTAAACAAGGTCAATAAAATATAACACAAGGTTGACACAGGTGAAGACTGCCACAACCAGCTTACTGTCCCAGGAACATTCTCCCCGGGGGCAGTCATCAGGACGAGCAGTGCTGCCGTACTTTTTATCAAAGCTGAAGATGGACCAGATCAGTGCGGTACTGAGGTAGAGGATCACAGCAAAGAATGTGTAGACGACCACAAAGCGGTCAAACGGGAACCTCAGCGCGGCAGTTCTTCCGGACACTGTCACTATGATGACGATCACTGTGACAGAGAAACAGAGGCTGTACACCACCACGCAGTACTGGGTGGCAATATACTGGTTGTATTCGCTGTCATTCGCAAGAGCCCCAAAAATGATGCAGGCCACAAATCCCTGGACCACCTTGAGCAAGCCAGACACAGTAGCCATGTAGCCCACCACAGCTCCTGGTTTTGCTCTGGTCAAGAATACTTCCACTCCGTATGGGAAACAGCAAACACTGGAACAGACAGTGACGGAAATGCGGTAGATTTGTACTTCGTAGTCCTCGTCAGAGTATTCTGTTTGGAGAAAGTATACTGGGTAGACCACAGAGGCAGTGATGTACATCAGTGTTGCTAACATGGCGAAGGCGACAGTGAAGTTGTCCCAAGAAATTGGCATGCAGCTGTGGAGCCGTGTGATGTCCAAGGTGAAAATGAGCAGTGTGACGGTGAAGCTGAAGCACCAAACAAACATACAGAAGGTCCCATAGTTTGCACTGTAACCTGCGCTGTGGGACACCAGGGCAATTATGGTACATCCAAGCACCAGCTGGCATATTCGGGCTGCACCCAAAGGTGACAACACAGCATCCTTGTTGAGGTAGTGTCCCCCATGTGGATCCATAACGCTGCTAGGGTTATGAAGTTCAGATGTCTTCCTTTGGGATAATGTTGGTGTTCTTACGGCCTACTCCCCTCTTTCACATGGACCTCACCCTTTCCTGGTTTGCTCGTAAAGATGACCACTAATTACAAATGTCTGAAGTTGCTTTGTAATTAGAAAAGCTTGCTTGAGATCAGGTTACATTTACAGACAGATATGTAGAGGTTTCTCTGGAAGACTTCACAATCAGATTTTTAAAAAAGATTTTGGAAAGTTTTTTCTTTGACACACAACTTGTCAAATTGCATTCATCTTCAGTGCTGAAAACTCACTTAATAAAGGCAATAAATTCCTTTTGTCATTATTGGTACAGTAGAAGTCCATTAAAGTATATTCTTTTCTTGCTTACTGTCTTCCTTTGTTGTTGTCCAATGTAAAAAGAAGTTTCCGGTCTCACTGAATTCCTTTTAAAGTCGTATCCAGATTTAGGTCTTCAGCAATAGCTATTTGTGATGAGACAAGTTGTTGTCCTGCCTATCAAGTCCAGTAGGCCTTTAATTGTCCATCAGATTCAATCTTGTTCTTCGGCTTGCTCTTCCAGTCTCCTTCAGCCTCTCTTGGATTTGGTTTTTTACTTTTCTCTACCTGAGCAGGCACATCCTGTTCCTCCCTGTCTGAGTGTCACTGTGCACTTGGTGGACTGCTAGGGGTGACTGTTTAAATGAAAAGTTTGTGAAGAGCCCAGGCTCACCAGGCCTTTGCCAGCTCTATAAATAGGGGGTCTATATTCCATAGAGGGCGGGAGGCTACATGCGGCTGGCACCCTCGGAGTCGTATTTCTGGAGAGGTTGACTCAGAGCTCCCTTCAGTATAAGAGACTGGCATTTACATGAAGTGTAATAACAGGGAGGGAGGTTAAAAACTTCCATTAAAGACATAAATTACACATGAGTTGAGAGAGATGATTATACACGAGTGATAGCAAATTTAGCCTAAACACGTGAGAGGGAGGCGGTATTTCCAGAACAAAGCTTCAACATGTAGGATTAGTGTTCTTTTATTTTTGATTTATGAACCAAAGAATGGTTTTTACTGGGACAACTACCCCAAAATCTTTTCATAGCTGTTGACGATTACCAATGCATCTTGATTCAACGCAACTCTGCTATTTAGACAATATTAAATGAGGATTGCTTAGAAAGCAGAATATGGGGCATTTTGAAACACCTACAAAATTCATAAGTGAAAAAAATACACTGGGATAAAGAACCTGTTGTGGCTCTTTTAAGCCTGGTAAAAACAATCCATTTGTCTTGTGCTATTTGCTATGCCCAGAGGGTCAGGGATGTCAGCTGTTGAAAAACAATTGCTTCCTGGAGGCGTCGACTGTGTCTTGATTTTAAATTTTACTGAATTGCTAATGTTTGTTCATAATATAAAATGTGCCAGTTCTATGCTAAGAAGCTTATTGCAAATTGCTTGAGCTGTAAGCAACCATCCTCCACTGCAAATACATTTATATTATTAATTCAATATTTGGAAGTGTGGCCAACACGGACTGAACACCTTCAATCACTTACTCTGGTGCCATTCCTAAAACAGCGCAGAAAATCAACGGCATATTTATAACTACTGTTCGCTGATTGGCCTCATGGAAAATCTACTGGACACAATCTATGTCAAAGGGAGAAAGCCCAGACTGTGATGTAAGCGAGAATTTCTTTTCAAGCGGTGTTGCACAAGAAGGCAATGGCCAAGGTAGGCTCTTTTGGGGGGGTTGCTCAAAACTGAAGAAATGCCTTGGGAAAAACTTTTGGTTCCAGACCAGCCTGGAAAATCTGGAATATCATGGCATTTTTGACCATTTCCAGTTCAATATATAGAAAAAAACATATGTTTCAAGCTTTTTTCCTCTCTGTCCATCCATCCTGGTGAATTATCCAAAGAAAATGGAGGGAGATATCTTTAATGATCCCAATTTTTTTGTTTCTTCTTTCTTCGAAGAAGTCAGCAAATAACTATTTTAGCCCCTCTACAACTTGTTACCAGCAATCATTATAACATGTAAATAATAACAAGACTGCTCAGCAATGTTCACCTTATAGTATATGTAATGTCTTTCTTTTTGGGTGTGATACAAAGACATGCAATCAGCACAAAGAACAACAATGTATTTACAATTTACAAAGACTCACTTCTCTGTAAAAAAAAAAGAAAAGAAAAAAAAAGCACTTATAAATATGATTTACATAACAAAATAAATATGTAAAAGTTACCAATGTAGCTTGAGTTACTTTTTTGTTAAAAAAAATATGTTACAGAATAAAATTACAATTAGTAATACTTCTCCTTTTTTCCGGTGTGATGAAAAATAGAGGTCCTTTACAAGCATATTTTATAAAGTCATCATTACATACAAACAATGTCATTATATTAAAACGTGATCTCTATGATGAAATAAAAGAAGGGAGTTACAATGGTAAACACTTCCAAATAATCTATACAAATACTCATAAAATATACAATACACAACATTTGTCTCCCTTTAAATGTTCATCGTGCATTGAGTTTGATGACTGTGGAGCTGTAGGGAGTTGACCTGACATAAGTGTGTGTCCTGTGATGAAGACACAGTTCGTAAGAAAGAGGTATGGATGTAATGGCACTATAATATGTATGTGTAGCTGTTTGTGACTTGTTTCCAGTCCACCTTAGCACCATTTCAGAGTATGATTAGAACTATAATATATTGTTATAACTTCAGCTGCAAAAATTTGCATGTCCGATTTCAGCTAGGTGTAGATCAGTTTCAGGTGTCAAGGTATATCAATATTTTATCAAATGATCATTTCAAAATCAACAAAATGTTTTATTATAAAGATCCTACAGTTTAAAGCTATTTAAATGACATGCCAGGGCCGGTGGCATGTGGTTGAAAATTTCTCTGACTGCATTGAAATTGGAGAAAACCGATTGCTTGCAAAAATCACAGACAGTCATGCTGTGTAAATAAAAAGGAGCATCACCCATCACTTTTGTTTAAGGTGACATTATTTTAACACTATAGTTGGCAACTCAAGAGCAGCATGATTGAAGGCAGCTGACTACAAACTAGCCACCTGAGCAGACACCTGAACTGGTTAACCAGTCATTTATTTTTCAGGTTATCATACTGAAAAACCTCTTATCCTGTGTCAGTGATGTTCTATTTATAAAAAATATATTTCAATGGGAAATGGGAGAGGACATTAATCCTTTGGAACAGATTTCTCTAGAGTTACTCTGTGTTTTTGCTTGGGTCAATGTATCAGTCAAAATAATTTCTATAAACACATTTCATAGATATTGCAATGAAAACCGTAATAATGATAATAGATCATTTTAGCAGCAATTGAAATAAATGTTGCTTCCTGTTTTAATTGAAATCAATTTGATCATGATATACCTTTTTGCTGAAACGTGATCATTTCGTAAAAATTTCAATGAAACTCATGCGAAATTCCAACTTTGCTTATTTTCATAATCATTGCAATATTTAGTGCAGATGCTATCTGACAACTTATTTTCATTTGTTGAAAATAAGTTGCTCAAAACTTATTTTCAACAAAATAAGTTCTTTAATACTAAAATAAAGGCAACTTACTTTCTTTTTACTTTTAAGAGCTTTACTGACTGTGCTTTTCTATGTTTTACACTGTTTCTGCTAAACACATGACCTGGTGTGTTTTTCTGTTATAAACTATAGAAACACATCTCTAATACACAAGAGGTAATAGGATTTTTTCTGTTATCAACACTATCAACCACCTAAAATATAAAACAGCATTTGTTGTACCATTATTGCGTTCACTAAATCTATTCAGTACAAAAGGATGACAGCACTAAAGACATGAAGTCAGTTAGCATCTTTAAAACTGGATTACATTCATATTATTGTGGTTTTTCTTTTTTCTTTCTTTTTTTTTTTTTGCTTCTAAAAAAATAAAATATAATTTATTGTAGCATTTATGATAGCAAGAAGTGGTGCCTGGTCATGGTGGAGGCTGGTGTGTTAGACCTGACTTCAGGGTCAAACTGAAGCACCTCAGATGGAAGGAGGTCTGAAAGCAACAGAAGGGGAACTGCAGTGTGGAGGGTGAGCAGAGGTATCAGTTATGGGAGACAGGCCAGAAATATCATCCAGTCCTGCTTGGTTCTAGCTTAAAACTGGATGGTGTGTCCCTTTTAGCTGCCACTGCTCAGCATGCCCAGTAGTTTGCTCGGGTCCATGCCTTGCTGCTGGGCCATCTTCTGCACGTCGAACCCCATGTGCATGAGAAACTGCACGACGCTCATCTCTTGTCCTGTGAATTGGTCCCGGATGGTCGGGCAGGTGGGATTGCAGTGAGGCCAGGGGCAGTTGTCAATCAGATGCACAGGACAAGCTTTGGGTGGTGGCTTGTTGTTCCTGCTGTCATGGAGGCTGCGGTCCCAGCAGTGAAGGGCTCGGGGCAGAGAAGTCCCTTTGACTTGCACGTCGATCCAGTAGCTGAATCACAACACAAGAGGGCGCTGTTAGCTCACAGTAGAAAAACAATACATGCGATGTCCCCCAGGATGGTAAATTTCACTCACTTTCTGGTGATAACTTCATGTGATAAACATGCTGGAGCAAACATAGCCCTGAATAAAACAAGACATGATAAATAATGAGAAAATAAATATATATATTTTTTAATTCTCCTTCTAAAGTGCAAGAATGCAGTCTTACGGGACATCTTTGAGTGTATTCCTCAGCTCAATGCCCAGATTCTGGATGTAGCGCCACTGGCCTTCCTGCACAGGTTGACCTGTTAGCTGGATGTTGTCCACTGTCAATTGAGCCTCATCAAACAGCCACTGGACCACAAACACGGGACCTGCACAGAGATTTTTTAAAAAAAAGAGAGAAAAAGGCAAATTAATTAAAAATGTTGTATACCTTAAAAATAAATGTGGATACAGGCATTTGAGTATAATAAAAACAATTCAAACAGAGCCAGCCCATGTTTTGAATAGGTTTTCATTTTAGGACTGGTGTCCAGAGAATCCAACAAGCCACTGACCTCCTTTTTATCTTATTAATGAATCCCCATTTTGCTTTTACGTTTATTTAGCATTCTTTGTATTTTGCATTGGATTTAATGCAGTCTCACAGCACTCAGGCAAGAAGAGCTAAGTTTATTGTTATGTTCACCAGAAAGCACGGAAGAACGTTTCTATAATTGATCATCTTGCTACTTTGCAAATGTGTGCCTTTGCAGCATGGGCACAAATTGAACTGTCTACCACAAGATGTTTATACTGATCAGGCGTCATTTTATACCCACCAGAGAGATGCTTTATCGCTGCTTTTTAACTGAGGAGTTAAAGTAACTTCACAGATTCAGTATATTGTAGTAATTTAGCTCCAATTAATAATACATACCAGTAGGTAGTTAGTCAGTTACTTTAGTTTGGTCTGAGGTCATCATTGGATATATTTCATACAAATGAAGTGTGAAGTGGGAAAAGCCATTGTGAGGGTCACAATTCAATGTGAGATTTTAGCATTTATATGGTTATTTGTCTGAACAATTAATAATATTAAAAAAACTTAATTGCCAGTACAAAGAGGAATAAACTGATATTCTTTTTTTTTTTTTTTTTAAGTTTATGGGTAGGAACAATATATTTATGGCTACACAATAGAAGAAGAAAAGGACAAAATTATGTAGCATACACACACACTGTGGAAAGTACTAAAATATTTTACTAACTGATTCACTTATGATCAGAAATGTGCTGCTAGCTTAGACACAAGATACAATTATCAATGCAGCTTTGAATTATGACTCTGCTGTAAAAAAAAAAAACAAAAACGAACTGACGGGGGGAAGAAAATTTAGTATGTGACATATAGTATGTGAATTTATCTGCATGTTCTCTGCTTCTTCCAGTTGTATTGGTCTAATCAGGCCAGTAGGGGGGCCCACATAATAAACTCACTTTTAATTGATGGGAAGACTCTGTATCCAAAGAAACAATTCCACTCCTCTCCTTCGTGGCTTTGCCTGCACCTATCAGGTACCACACTTCCCCAGTACCTTACAGGAAATTCAACAAACAACATAAGCAAACATGCTCTAAGTTTCAAAACAATCAAATGTGAAATTAATTTTGAACTTATATTCATCCCCTACTTGATTCCTCTCTTGATAGTCTCTGTGGGCGTGCAACCGACTGAGTCCACACAATCCGTGCAGTGGTACTGCTTGTTGTCCAGGAACCAGCCTGAGTCGGACAGGCCTCGCACCTGTATCCCAGCATAGCCCATCCCCTCCAGGAGCTCAGCTACACGATCCACATTCAGAAGAACCCCCGTGCCACCAGCACTGCAAACATCAACAATTCACATTTGTATCAGCAAGCAAACAGCAAAGCTACACTGATGTGTAAGAATTTCAAATTAAATACCTGCTTCCTGCTAGCAGCAAGACCCTGGCATTGTCTAAACCTTTGCCCAGGAGATCTTTTACAACTTCCTGGATAATCAGGGAGCCCATGAAAGCATATCCATCTGAACAAAACAGTAAGAAGAGGTTTAAGCCATCCATATGGGTGAATACATTGTCCTGACTGAGAGGACTTCATAATTTCTTACTCTGCTCTGTCTTAGCCGTAACACCACTCCACACATCACTGGAGCAGTAGGGAATGAACCTGCACAAATGATGCAGAGTTAAAATTGGCAGTAGGGAATCCAGTGAAGCAGTCACTGAGCATAGAAACAGCAGTCAACTTACACCATGTTTGCGTTCCACCAGTGAGGGTTTTCCTCAGGCAGTGGAGACAGGATCCCCGTGCCTGCAGAGACAAATGTATCATTAGCCATCCTGGCTCCCCCCCAATCCCCAGACACATCCTCCTCTTACTCATCATCATTACCAAATGGATTATAGTCATTACACTGCAATGACAGAGAAAGGAATCTATGCTTTCTTAGCAGTGGGCGCCAGGTAACTATTCTGAAGCACCTCATGACTGGATGCAAGGTCTTAATAACACTGTAAATGGGTGCACGTCATATCCGATCTCATTTCATTGCAAATAAGTCAAGGCAGCTTCTACTTTGCACTCTGTGGTGCAAACAAACTGACCTCTTTTAGTTTGGGGCCACTTGGAAGAGCTCATAAACCGCCTCATGGTCTCATATCGGCTGTCGCAGTTCTCCTTGTTAAAGCAGTACCAGCCGCCTGGAAAACAGTATGTGAAGTGGGACAAGTCACAAATCAGTTCTCTCATCAACTAATTCCTAATTTGATTTGGAAGTTAGAAGTTGGTTAGAAACGCACCTTCGAGGAATATCAACCAGCGTCTGCTGCCCCGAGACTCTTTCAGGTAGTACCTGTGGCGGAATAAAAGCCAGTATGAATCGCATGTCTGCGTAAATAAAAAAAAAACAAATAATGTAACAAATCCCTTTTTATTTTATATAAACATTTCTCTAAAAAATGTGACACTGATAAAAACCTGCAAGGTAACACTCTAAATACTCTTTCACCAGCATAAAACAGAACAAATGTGACTTCATTGCTTGAAAATAAACAAAAAGTTCTTTCACTTCATTTGATTATTATCTGTGAAAACTGACAGAAAACAGCAACAGTGGAGAACAATGAGCTTATGTGTGTTTTCGGCTCTGATGCGACGCTTCAATGGGATATAAACATCACAACTACCCCTATCCCAGGTTGTACCATCATTTCTCAACATAGAGCTCATCATTCTTCTGTCTTTCCCACAGTGTGGATATAAGTCGAGAAAAAAACAATTAAGATAAATTAAGAATTGTCAAGATTCAAGTGCACTTTGAGGCATAGAAAAAAAGAAATGAAAGTAGTATTTTCTCCAAACAACAACTACAGATCAACTTAATTAATGGTGGGACATTCAAGGAGAGAGCATGGCTATGATTTTTGGATGCACTTGTTAAAAACATACCATTATTTTATTGAAAATGATCTAACCTGCTATGCGAAGAGGAATCTTCTCGACTGGATTTCATTTTTTCTATTCTTTCAACTTCACCAATTACTCAACTCAAGAGACTGCCAAAAGACATTTCAGTGACTTTAAAGAGGACAGACTTGGCTTGAACCTTCCAGCTGCTTGTTCAGACTGCTGAGTCACACTTTTTGGCTTCAGATGATGCTTAATGCAACTATTGCCAGCCAGAGTCGGCGATGCAATTTCCGAACAACAAAGAATTTATTGGAGCATTCTTGGGAAGGTTAACAAGCTTCGCTGTGAAGGTGTCGTGTTGACCCACTCACGCTAAACAAGTGTGATTCTGGGAGGTGAATTACAACACCATTCCTGAACGATTAACTTTAAGCGTTTAATCTTTGGATGTGTGTAGCTCTGATTAATAGCTCTCAGGAAAGTGGTGTTTATGTGAATGAAAGGCCATCTGCCAACACCATGCTGGGTCTCCAAAGCGCTCAGAATCTTATAGTGAAAGCAGCCTGCTCTTACCACATGTCACTTTGAGATTTAACAGGACTCAGACTGGACTCTAAATTCATAGGTACATGAAATTTCAACTCTTCGAGGATGGGTTTTTATTAACTAAAACCAACTGAAATTAATACCTACGGGAGGAGAAGACACATGTAGTTCATTGTATCTTTTTTCATTTCCCTTTTTAACTTTTATTTATTATTATCCTCCACACACCCTCTTTGGTGCTATTGTAGATGCTGATATTTTTGGTTGATTCATGCCATTCACCACAGGATGCTTCCTACTGCCATATGCCTCAATTCATACCCACGGGGGAGATTTTGGTTTGATCTGGGGTCAGAATATATCATAATTACTGGAGCAGGCAGAGATTACAACTAAAACAGGTTTTTGGAAAATAAAATGTACTTAAATTGAATTCATTAGATTTGAAAATTTGTGTTATTATTCAATTTCAAATTCTCTAAGAACCTCAAATGAAAGCTTAAGTACAACATAGAATTGACTAAAACGGGAAGTTTGGAAGGACTAAATGTCAATCCACAGGGACAAATTGAGGAAATGCTGAGTGGAAGAAATTTCACTTGTATCAACTGTCTGATTATTATTGTTTTTAAGTTACAGGATTAATATCTCAATTCCCCCCTTTTAAAGGGTAAATCTCACCTACAATGCGAGGCAGCCAGACCTACCATAATGTTTTGTTTTTTTTATGTTGTCAGAACAGGTCACTGTTAAAAGTGATATAAATAACAAAGAAAACTGCAAATCATAACTAGATTATATGTTTACAGTATAATTTATCTCAGATTTCCATTATTTTCATATTGTATAATCTAAAAAAAAAAAATCTAGATAGCCTATATTACAATTTTTCAACGCTTGCATCTCTTTCCCCAATCAAGCACATAACAGGTTTAGCTGTCAGTTGAAGAATAAACCAGGACACTTCTGAAACATCCCAACTCCACTGTTTGGGTCCCGACCTCAAACATTCTCTGTCAGAAAGTGACGTGCACGCTGCAACAGGCAGGGGTTCTGCAAACTTACACCGAGGCTTTCTGCAGAGCAAATCCTGAATTCTAATTTGAAGCAAAGGAAATGAAGCGTGGACCATGTGGCTCCCCGCAAATTTCACGCTCCGCTGACGCAAAGCAGCTGTCCAGATCCTACCTTATCCAGACTGAGCCTCCGCTTTTTGTACTTGTGCACTCTTTACAGACGTTTGCCAATCATGTGTTTCCCAACCGAGGCTGCAAATACCGCAACGTCGTTAGAGAGGGGGGGGGGGGGGGGGGGGGGGGGAGTGACAAAACGGAACTTTTTTTCTTTTTTTTAAGTCCATAAGTTCAGTGTAAACGTAGTCAAAGGAAGGACATCAAAAGTCAGGGTTGGTTCGCCGGAAAAAAAACAAACCCTAAACACTTGAACCACATTTAGATATCTTGGACATCTCAACAGAAAGCTTTTTACGGCTCACTTTCATAAATAACTTTACTTGTCTAAGTATATATGTAAAAAGCGGAAAATAAGAATCAATTTAAGTTTTCAATTTGGGAAAGAAACTTGGATCAAGTCGCGGAAGCTAACTTTTGGAAAAAAGCACTCTCTTTCTCAGGTCAGATGCGACTGACTGCAGGTGACCGGGAGCAGAGAAAGCTCCGGCGAGGCGGGACAGCAGCAGCTCAGGTGACCCTGAACCTAAATTTGACTACAGACTTGTCTGCGCTCGAATGTGAATTGCTACGTACCCGGCGGGACTCCCGTCGTTGCAGGTGACTGACGTGTTCGCCAGAAAGTTCAGCTTCATGTCGTGGTCGAGCTTCTGTGCCGAGCACGGGTACAGCGACTGCGCGAGGTTCTTCACCTGCGTCATGAAGTTATCCATGTTCTCCTCCACTGCGGTGAAGTCCAGAGGGAAGCTCTCAGTGGTGTCGCCCCTGTCCGCCCGGTGCGTGGGAGGAGGCGGCGAGCGGCGAGGCTGCGGGTTGCGGCCGCCCCGGAACCTCCGCGCGCACAGAGCGCCGGACTGCATCAGCACCAGCAGAAACAGCGCCAGCAGCAGTGATGGGACCATGCTGACGGCTTTCATCTCAGATGTCTCGAGAGAACACAGACGGAGCGATGCGCGCAACTTCGCTCGCTATCACGCACGGATTCGACGCAGCTTATCAAGCTTCTAAGGTGTCAAATTTAAAATAACCCTAAAAGCCAAAAAAAAAAAAAAAAAAAAAGAAAAAAAAAAAAAAAGTCCTAAGAGACCAATAAGTCATCCACTAAACTTTCTGGACCTGATGCAAACCCTCTCAGGCAGCGGTCAAACCTCTGTTTTACAAGACGGACTGGAGTGCCTCTGGATCAAGCGCACAAGCTTGAACAACAACACTTGTGCCATGCTCTTGTATTTTATTCAAACTTTCCCCCCATGTGCGTCCACCCAGCCAATCGCTGGTGCGGGGGGGAGGACTTAGGGCACGACCAAGCGTGGCAGACTAGCCCCACTTTTTTTTTTTTTTTTTTATTTAAACAGGAAAAAATGTCGATGCGTTGGTTCTTTTGATCCACAATGTTTTATTTGATGTGGTAGCTTTTACTGGCCTTGAAATGCCCATTTCCCATCCTACCGCAAATTTATGAAGTGAGAATACACTCAAAGAAAAACAACTGAGAAAAACCTACACATATTTTTGTGACAAAAGAACTCATTTAAGAAAAAAAAAGATATTATTATCATTATTATATTATTATTACTATTATTGAATTTGGACTTTTTATTTATCTACTGTATTTGTTTATGTTTATATTTTATTGACTCCATTTCCGAGTTGCTCACATTTCTTAAAGGAAAAGACACTTCTGTTTTTTCATCCAGACTGGGCCTCTGAAGATCAAAGCAGCCATCACTCTTTCTTCCCCTGTTTGCGTCCTTCCTCCCACTTCAGTCCTTCCCAAACTTTCCTGCTGTACTGTATATTTTAAGTGGAGCAGAGCATCCTGATGGGAAGCCAGTTTTTTAACACAGCTGGCTTCCCATGGCTATGGTTGAGGTGAGCTTCCAGGGAACAGCTTCCCTCTTTTCAATGACACCTTTGGGTCAAAGCGTATAACTTAAGGGGCTTACATGATCATTTTCTACAAAATGAAAAGGCATCCAAGAAGGGCAGGCACACGACAACCAAGAATATGGCTATAAGTTTTGCGAGTGGGATGCGGTTATGTTGCAAATGTTGAATTCTAGCATCACTGAAAAAAGAAAAAAAAAAAGTGGCAAAAGTAAAGATTTATATAGCAATTTATCCAGTGAGGAGGGGGAAAGCAGAAGTGTCATCTGAGGACAGTTGCTTGGAGATCTAACAAACCAGCACTCGGAGATTTAAAAGCACTTGGCTGCTTGTAACAAACCTGTAATTTGAAAACTAAAGTTCTTGCAGCAATCAGTTAGATGTTGATCTTAATTTTCTTTATGTTCAATTAGTTCTACAAGGGTGAGCATCAAGACTTCCATTTCTTCAAACAACTGTGTCACCGAGGGATGTGGACAGTGATGGTGCCACTCCCTAGTCAGTCAGTATTTTACCCATGGGGGTTCAACTGCACTGCTACTGACACACAGTAGTAGTGCCTTTATATTTTAGTGGGCTGACTCAAAAGGCTCTTTTTGTTCAATAAAAGTACATTTTAATATTAGTTGTCACCAGATTTGGTGAAAAAGAAATTCCTTTCAGTTCCTTCTTGATGAAATTATTGATGATAAAATTACTTTCTCCTTATGGTTAGAGATCTTTCACAAAACAAGACCATGTTAAAACATAAAGCCTGAATGAAAAGCCGCAAGCAACCTTGAGCGGCCTTCGCTCAAGGTTGGCCGCTTCGCGCCACTCTTCGCGCCACTCTTCAGTAAAATCAATCTCTGTCTCTGAATAGGCACACTTAGCCAGTAAGTTGTGTTCCTTGCAAGACTTTAAAAAATGGATTCAATCACGAATAATGTCTGATGTGAAGGGAAAAAACTTTGGTGCCCCATTCATTTAAGCCAATATCCTGATTGGTGGTGAAGGATTGGCAGGGACAAACAAATAAAACTGATTATTTAGTTTTATTTGTAAGGCCATCAAAAAAAAGTGTGACTCTATTATGATTAACAATTAAAGAGAAACTTTCAATTGGACATTTCATTTCACTTTCTCAGTGGCCAGGATGAAAACCATATTAGCAAATTACGACACAGATGTTTAACAACAGAAACTTTTGTGGTGCTCAAATCTTGTATGTGGGAGACCCAGGAACCTAAGACATTCTAAAGGATGCTGTGGATTTATTTTGCAACCCTGGCCATTTGGCCTGGAGTTTGACATATATCCAAGCCCAGTTAAATATGCTTTGAATGTTCTATGTGTGATTTGGAGCCACATTTTAACACAGCACAAATCAAAATCTGCCATGCTGCCATGCCTACCCACACAGCCACACCCTCCAGTGAAAAGTAATAGTTCTTAATCCTGAGCAACCTCAGCTATAGCTATAGTTAGAATGCCTCCACCAGTAAAACATGTCAGTAGGAGGAGCTTGCTCACCTTTGCCATGTTGAAATTTTGATGTCACTCACTTATTGTTGACATCATACCACTTTTATTAAACGTTTGTGTTTGATACATCTGATACATGAAAACACACAGAAGAGGGCTATTAAAATATAACTTCTGTAAAATTAAAATTTTTTTTGTTCTTTTTTTTTTTTTTTAACAAAAATGGCTAACTTTTTGT
This sequence comes from Poeciliopsis paucimaculata, assembly GCA_903067055.1. Taxonomy (NCBI): domain Eukaryota; kingdom Metazoa; phylum Chordata; class Actinopteri; order Cyprinodontiformes; family Poeciliidae; genus Poeciliopsis; species Poeciliopsis paucimaculata. Next base: position 17,181 of record CAEGAD010062302.1, read on the forward strand.
TTCGTTTTAGGGAGTCTTCCAAGAGATTATTATTTGTCATCCAGAGTCATATTACTATGCACATTTCCATAGCTGTGTGTGAATTTGGTTTGAGGAGCAGCACTTTAGGGTTTGCTTCTGAGCAATTGAGGTAGCGTTTAACCAATGGCTTTAGATTATCTGAAATAAACAGCTGTGCTGTTTGCCGTTAAAAGTTATGATTTCATTGTGAAAAAAATAACAAAATAAAAATTAAAACGATCAAAATGTTTGAAATTCCATATATACCAACCATCAAAATTCCATTAAAAAAACTCACATGACCAAACAGCTTAAAATACCCTAAACTAGTCCTTGTCAGGAAACATGAATCTGATGGTGCTCAATGCCAGCTTAAAACACATGCTTGGATAGATTAAAACATGTGCTGAGGTCCAAGAGTAGAGGTTCTGTCACAGACAGAGTGTATAGTCACTTTGACCCATACCTCCTTGTTTTATCACGCATCATCTTCAAAAATGAAACCCTTAAATCACTCGCAGATTGACTCTGGCCTCTGACACCCGTAGTGCCCTGGCGAGGAAATGTTCTCTGACCGAAAAAGAGTGGACTGTAGATGATTGCATCTAAAGTTCTATGTATAAAGCAAGATAACAGACTTAAGAAATTAAAAAAAAAGGTTACAACTTCCAACCATCGTGTGAAAGATGGGATTTTCTGCATAGCTTCGCTGACATTGAAGCACTAAGCCCTTCTTTTGCCAATAATTCTCTTTCTGCCCTTTTTGTCCTCTTTGTGTAGCATACACTCAAATTTACCCATGCAGGCCCGACTGGATTAATCCAAGAATTAGGTCATCTGAAAATGACCCAGCTGTTCTGATGGCAGTCCTTCAGAAGTGCCCCTGTATAGCCCCCCCACCCCAACTCCAGGCCTCCTGTGAAAGTCAAAGCTTGTCTTTCATGTCCGATCAGTTGCATGTGCCCTCACAGATTCACAGGTTTTACTGCTTAAGTCTGAGCTGGCAGCAGTGATCATGTGACTGCTAGCTGTTTGGCGTTTAGACACTTCATAGCTCTATGAGCTCCCTTTCTGTCTTTGTGCCCTACCAGGTCTGCTTGCACATCCCCATCTCCTATCGCCCCCATTGCTGTTAGCTCTGATTTGTGCAGTCTTGCTGCTGAGGGTCTGTCCGTGATCGTCAAATCCTGCTAGTTGGAACTGTTAGGTCAGGTTACATCAAAGAGATCAGGAGGGATCAGCCTCTTGAAAGGGACAAGCTCTGGCTCACATCATCAGAAACAGGTGGAGGTCCTCATTGGAAGAACAAAGAAGGGATCGCCAGCTATAAAACTTTTATAATTCATTGAAGAGTTTCTTTAAATTTCCTTAAATCACCATTTATTTTCCCACATATTATGCAAAAGCCAAAAAGTAGTAGTATAAAACATATTAAAGCATTATGGTAAGTTGAAGACTGAGAGCCTCAAGTAAATCTCATAAAGGTCACAATACCAAAGACCAGGATTTAGCAGTATAATACCACAAAGTGTTTTGACTTGGAAGTCTGATCAGATTCAGAACATAAAGGGATCTACAGCACAGGTGTGTTGAATTATTTTAAAATTAAAATATATTTTGGGACACAGGAGAAAAAGTAAGTATTAGACAAATCAGTATTTTTCTCAGTTAATGTATTTGTAATAGAATAGTTGACATGAAAATCATGCAAATACAATATGTCAACAATTCACCCAGGTATGCAAAGAAATAAGCAAAAAACAGTCAACAGGTATGTGTCAACATTTATGCTGAAATAACACTGGAGACATTTGTATCATTGATGCAACGTAGAGACTGACAGCATTCGCTACAGGGATATTTCTAAACCTCATAATGTTACCATGAGGGTCATATTTTGGAAGAAAAGAACATCAGTTCACCATAATCCAGCCATTTCTTGGTGCTCCTTACAAGAGCCACTTGGAAAAATCTTAAAA
>CAEGAD010062306.1:0-49723 GCA_903067055.1 Poeciliopsis paucimaculata
TGGAGTAATGTTGTGTCTACCAGAGGATTCCTCTGATAGACACAACATTACTCCATCCATCCATTTTCTTTTCCAGACGATTCCTCTGGGGCCTCATGCATAAAGCGTCCGTACACACAAAAAATGTGAGGCACCATATTTTACGCACAAATCAGCATGTATAAAAATTAAGTTTGTGTCAAAGTTTGCGTAAATATAAGCACACTTTTTTCCTGGCGTGAAAATGTGCAGCAGTCACGCAAACCTGTTCAATATCAAACTACAAAGCCTCAAAACTCACCGAGATTCGCTGAAATCTGACGACATTCAGGTTTTTTTTTATACCAAGAAGCATCATGTTTTTTCATTATTTAATTTTTTTTATTGTTTAAACGGGGCTGCACAGCGGCGCAGTTGGTAGCACTGTTGCTTTGCAGCAAGAAGGTCCTGGGTTGAATTCCCAGCTCAGAGTCTTTCTGCACGGAGTTTGCATCTTCTCCATGTGAATGCGTGGGTTCTCTCTTTTGGTTATTAGTCAAAACCAAAAGTTGTTTTGTTATTAATGCTAATAATGAGAATCTGTGAACCACTGACACAACTGTACTTAAGGTGATAAAAAACCCTAAACAAAACAGACCAACATTGTTTATTGTAGCTCTGCAGTCCAGCAGTAATAATTACCAGCGGACCTTTAACAATGAGCTCACTGCAGGCCCACTATGCGTCTTTGTCACAGAGGGGCTTTCAAACGGCATCTCGGCCGCTATTTTTAGCTTTACTTTCGGTGTTGTGGAGCGTGTATGAAAGGATTCGTAAGATGCAAACGCGAGGCTTTTGTTAGGCCTCACGATGCTCTCCACTTTGGAGAGCAGACAGGACGGGGACAGTCCCTTCATTCACCCCGTCCCTCGAAAGCTAAGAGAGCCTGGCCTTTCGTCTCACGTCCCCGAAAGCGTCGAATCAGTGTCTGAAGAAAAGAGCGCACACGGTTCATTTCACAAAGAGCGAGGGAACTGGTTTGACTACACATGGCAAAAACATCTTTTTTTGATCCTTACTTACAACGTTGTGCATTCAGTGACGCATCGTGTTTCTAGGATAGCACAAATGTTCTTTTATAACTATAGATGCATTTAAAAATGTTTACAGAAATACAAAGTTCTACCTCCAAATCATTTTTAAATATGCACCTCAAAATAATTTTCTTTATTTATTGCTTCTTACGTCACGTTTTCTACCAATTATGATGTCAAACCCCTGAAACTGCTCTAATCTCATTGCCACTATCAGAAAAAAATATTATATGGAAATATTGAAACAGCAGCAGACAGGAAGTCAATGCTTAAGTATAAACCAGTCTTTGATACAGATTCATTTCAGAATCATGGTTTCAGTTTTAAAAAAAAAGTTTTATTTTCAACTGAAGAGGCGTGCAGGATGAGAGAAAGACGGTGTCCACATCCAGACCAACTAGACAAAATTACAGCAAACTATTGTTTGAATCTTAGCAGAGGAAACCGAATGAGAGACTTAAAAAAAAAAAGAAAATAGACATTTGCTTGTCTTCTTGTTGCGTTTTGCTTTTTTTTTTTTTTTTTTTGCATTTAGCAGATGGGAACAATTTTGGGAATTCTAACTGACCCAAAACAAAAAAACCCAGTTTGGGCCGATTAAACGTCAGACTGTGAGGAGGAAAAAAAGGTTGTTTTCATGTAAACATCTGGTTTGACTATATTCAGCATGTTCAACACATGTAGATTAGATATTTGGCACACAGTAGGAGTTTTATAAGGCCCACTGTTTATCTCGGGGCCCAGAGTGTCTAACCTCTGCTTTTCTCCTGAACTGAATCGAGTTATCGATACCCTTAAAGGGTAACTCCATAACTCTGTCCGTGGAGAACATGCTAAAGTTTCACAAATTAGCAAGGTGATAACGTCAAATTGTAATGCTGCTAAAGTAGCTAGTAGTAAATATGTTTACATATATACTTATTGTTAAAGTCATAATTTGGTCTTTCTAGTTTTGCTGTGCTCATTTATTGTATGCCAGACTTTAGAAAGGCCTTAAAGGGTCACCAATCTTGCAATCACCCACAAAAATTGGTGAGCCCTAATTTTTGGGGCTCACCAATTTTTTTCTTCTTCATGAACATGTGTTTTTAATTATACTTATATAATTATACAACCTCATAAATCTGGCCTTGATTGTATGCACACCCCAGAAGTCCATCGAGCCTTTGCTTTTTTCCTGAATCTTTCTTCTTGGTGTGAAACGGTTAAAGAAGTAAAAATGGAAGCATTTTTTACTTCTTCAAGTGGGAGCATAAAGCTTACATTTCCACCGGAGGTGTCATATAATCATCTCGCGTCAGGATGTTATGTAACCACAGCTCGGTGGTCTTGTTATTAGGACTTGAGATGTGTGTCTTATCAGCAGCCATGGTGATTTATCGTCTAATCCCTAAAAACTTCCCACAGCCATCACCTCCCGGTGAATTTAATCCAACTTCCTTACTAATTCCCCCTCTTCAGTCCCTGGCAAGCAGCCGTATCTCCATCCGCACAGAACGCAACACGCACGAATCAAACATGTGGGTATAAACGCCTTTTTGTCCCGTTTCTGTCAGTGCTTCTAATCCTCTGTGCCTAAAAACAGAAAATCTTATTTCTTTATTTTTTAAAGGCTAAAACCAAGAATTTGAGGTCAAAGGGAGTCGTATAAAACCTCCGACTTTATGTTTGCATTCTGTGTTTTTGTCTGTCAGGGGCCGAGATAAATTTTGGTTTCAGGACTTTGACCCAGAAACCCAAACACTCTTCCGCTGTGGGCAAATATTTGCTCCGTCTCCATTTATTTTCCTACACAACAGCTTATTTCTCTCTGTAGTGCCCTTGTCGGGTTTGTCGTGTGGTTTGTTTAAGTTGGTCTTGTTGTGTCTTGGGGTGAATTGGCGTTCGTTTACGGGATGCCCCAAGGTCTCAGACTTAGACTCAGCATGGATTAGGAATGTTTGCACCCTGAGATGCAGGCTGAGGGCTTTTTCTTTCCCCACTTCTCTGCCAGAAAACAAAGCTTAAATAATAAAATAAAACAGCCACTGAATTTTATACCCTTTTTTTTTGCAAATAAAACCTTGTAGATTTGTATGTAGCCTCTAACCCATTCGAATCAATGTTTTGGAAAACCACGTTTTGGGGATGTGGTCGTTCTCCCACATGGATGTAGTCCAGCTGGAAGGTGAAGCTCCGCCCCAATCTCAAGTCTTTTGCAGCCGCTAACAGGCAGCCCCACAGCATAATACTCCCACCACCTTATCTCACTGTTTGGACGGTGTGTTTGATGTTCCACACGCCTTTTTGCACTTGGCTCCAAAAGTTTCATTCCGTTTTCATTTGGTCAGAAGACCGCTGATATGTTTGCTATTTCGCATAACCAATAAACAAGAAGTTTATTTCACTGCACTGATTTAAGACAGAAGGTCTTAATTAAGAACTCATCATATAATTAACTCTATTTCTGTTTCTGAGTAGACGGCAGGAGGCGAAGAGCGAAACCCAGTACATAGAGGAGAAAAGCTGCAAAAGAAAAGAAGGTGAGCGGTGTGTGTGCGTGTGTGTTTTTGGGGTGGGAGTGGGATGATGTTTGTTGCTCCAGCCTTTTCATGCCCTCCAGCACCGTGACCTTTACGGTAGGGAAGGATCAGCGCTTACAATCAGCGCAAATCCCAACCACATACATTCTCACCCTGCAACACAATGTTGGGCAAAGTCAGCTCTGGTGATTTATGGCACAGGAAAAAGAAAAGAAAAAGGGGGGGGGGTAAAAACAAAAACCCGTTGACCCGTGGTGAGGCGAACAATGAGCTGCCGAGTGAGAATTGCTGCGGACGCTTCGGCAGAAGGTAAACATCTTAATTCACGTTAATGGAGGGCGGATGTGCTTTCTGCTTTGGGAAGAAACAATAAAGCCTCTTCAGGGTTCGCTAACAGAGGCTGATGGACAACAGCTTATTTCTCTCTGTAGTGCCCTTGTCGGGTTGGAAGGAGAGAAAGAGAGAGAAGAATGGGAGGAGAGATTTGTCAAGGTGTCCTGTAATGTTTGCGAACAGGACATCAGTCATGAGCCAACTGCTTGCTCAGGAGCTTGTCACTGACACACTTTAACCTTGACTCCCAGAGTGCGCGCTATATTCATGTACAGCAGTTATTTATAGTATAGTGTCCCAGTTCTGGTGGCTGCTATTTTCATTTCCACACCGGATGCTTTCTGGAAGGACTCGAACTGACATCCATACAATCATTTCTTTACTGGAACGAGCATCGAACCAGCAGAGATTCATTCAAAGACCTGACCGGTGTCGAACCACAGGAAACCGCCGAGCTGAATTGGCGCTAAAATACTGGGAGGATCAATCAATAAATCAATAATTCTTTACGGTTCATTATCTAAATGCAGCGCTTCACTTCATCTGATCAGAGAGGTTCAAGGTGGGTGATCTGCAACTGAATTCAACAGCATACAGAGTTATATGCAACAACCAGGTGTCATTTGTCAACATTGTTCAAGACACACGTGCAGGCTACTGTAAGTTCACACCTCTTGAACGTCTTCACTGATTTTATAAGGATTTTATGTAAACATCAACACATATGGTGAGTTTCAAAAACCCTTTACAAATAAGCATATAAAAATTGTTGCCTACATTTGAAAATTTAACTTCCTACTTTACATACCCAAAATAAAGCCCCCCTCTGTGTATAATTCAATGTATTTATCCATTTTAATTCATTTATTTAGAGGGCCATTTGTGGCCCTCTAAATAAAAGAGTTTGGTAAAAGACAACTTGTTTCTCATTCATTAGCATGATTTATATGTTTATCTTAAAGTAAATCAAACCAAATTCGTCACACAACTTTTACGTAGACTTTGGTCAAGAAATCAGTCGACCAAAAACTGGAAACTGCACATCTGCCCCTTTTTATGTCTCAGATCCCATGACAAACAGAACCCAATTCAATCAAATTTTACATGTTTTAAGTCTGATTTTTGAGCAGCTACGACTAAAAAAAATACCACAATAAATTTAATTTTGTGTTTTTATCAAAAATAAATGAATAAACTTTTGGCCCTCTAGAGTTTAATAAGCTTGGACACCTAGAGCCATCCAGACAATGGAATATTTGTAGCAAAACTCAAAAACGAAGCTTCTATAGATGCTGGTTTTGATTCTGCAAAGTATTCGGCTGTAGATCTTTCAAGACATTTTGAAAGTAAGTCATATTTTTCCTTCCGCTTCCTACTTATGTGATACATTGTGTTGTCCAATCACAAAAAGACTGAATAAAATACACAACAGACTATCAAAAGGTTTGTTAGGTACCAACACTTGCACTTCAGACAATATTTGTTTGAATTAAACGACTTTTGAGGTTTTAAAAACGATTTCCTGCCCTGCCGACTCGAGAGCTGCCTGCCATGTTGCAGTAGAGGCTCACTGAATGAAACCAGTTTATTGTTACCATTGTTTATTCTTTTCACTGTACCATCTGGTGACTTCACTCCTCCATTACTCTCTCTCTCTTTTCTCATTGTGCTTCCAGCGCTGCGTCATCTCTAGTGAGAAGTGTGCGCTCTGAAACAAGGTCCTGACTGTGCAGAAAGCTGGAATAGTTCAGCAGCAAATTGGATGACTCCTTTTGTTTCTGCCAAACAGCAACGTCTGTCGGATCGCCGCGTTCTCCGTCAAAAGATGTGAAAAGTTCATTAGAATCTTTTTTTGTGCCACGTTTGGACAATAAATTAGTCCGTCTTAATCTCTGCTCGATTGTTTCTGCCGCCACGAAGCCGTTTGTGGAGCCAAGCAAGGGATTGCTAATAGATTGCCAGACAGCATCCCAAGGAGGTGATTTCAAATTAACGCCGTCACACAGAAAGGAAAACCTTGCCGCGCTCCTGCGTCTTGATTGACTCGATGAGAAATTCACATTTATAGCCACTCTGTTCCTGAGATCCTATGGGAAGTCCGTTCTTTAAACTTCCAATGGCGTTTCAGTATTACCTCATAGTAAAATGATGGTACATCAGAGTGCGCTTTCAGCCTCTGGCTCCTCGTAACAAGCTCTGAGTAGATAGCCAGCCTCCAATTTCACAATATTTCCCCGAGGGCTGGCAAAACTGAATCGATGATCTAATGCACCTGACTAGACCATCTGCCTCAGTGTTAGACAATATATCCATGCCTAAAGTAAACATGATCACATATATATCAAATATTTGCCCAGGCTTATTTAGCTCCTGTGTCCATGTGAGCGACAGGATTTGGCTGCTAAGTCATACATAGAAATAAATCTGCCAGCCATGGACACGCCGGTCTGTGGTGAGCAGAATGGTAGTACATTTATTTTCCAGTTTGTCCATAAAGCTACCTTTACGCTAAGAACAGCAGTCCGCTGTGCTCTGTCCATGCACTCCACCTTCATAAGTGCAGATGGAGCCATGCACTTTGCCGCTGTTCTTTCCGAATGACCAGTAGGCTGTAGCTCAGGGAGGAATAAGGTTGTCGTACTCTTTGCGTCGCACATTTTTTAATCATTCATTTTAATAATGCCTATTGGTCCCCTTGGAAATAATAAAAATGTAAACTGTACCAAATCAGTCCCATTATGTCCTAACAAATTTCTCAGCCATCCCTTTATTTGTTTTTTGATACCTATGTTTCCTTTGTCAAACTTATTTTGATTTTGTCACTGATGTTTGCAGGACGTCTTCCAGATCCCAACATCCTGGCATCAGGAGAAAAACTACGCCAGCTGGCGTTTCAACCACTTATGGCTCTTGTCCTCGATGGTCTTTCAAATTTGGAGCTGGTTCCATCCAAATTTGGGCTCAACAATGTCTTTTCAGTGTCCACCTAAAAAGTCCTCTGGTGGCATCGTTCTGCACCACATGGCTCCACACTTCCCTTCTTTTCCTTTGATGCTGCATCGTCTTCCGAGTATGTGTTTTGTGCCCACACTCGGTCAACTTATGCATGTGGAAATGTCTTATGAAATAGAGGCCAGAACAAGAGCGCAGTCCAGATGTCCTACATGGGTACAACTTTGACGACGAAGACTTACTGCTCGCCATTTCCGTGATGCTTCGGTGAAGCGTGAAAAAGGTCTATGGACAGTATTTGACTCCCGCGAGTGACAATGCGCTGTCGGTTGCTGTCGCTCACAAGCTGCACTCATGTCACTATAAAATGATTCCTAACAAGATTTCTAGCTGAGACCTCAGCTAGGAATCTTGGCTTTACTTTTGATAGCTGTTTAAAGCTAGATAAACAAGTTAGTTCTGTCGTTCAATCAAGTTTTTATCACCTACGGATTTTAGCAAAAATCAAATCTTATTTTTGTTTTAAGGACTTTGAAGGACTTATCCATGCCTTCATTACAACTCGTTTGGATTATTGTAATTCTTTATATAGTGGCATGGATAAATCACAGATGCATCGACTTCAAATTATACAGAATGCAGCGGCACGGCTTCTTACAGGAACCAGGAAGCGTGACCATATAAGGCCTATACAGGGCCAATTTACACTGGCTGCCCGTTACTTATCGAATAGATTTTAAGATTCTTTTATTAACTTTTAAAGTTTTAAATGGGTTAGCTCCTTGTTATCTTCAGGACCTTTTAAAACTTCAGTCTGTGTCCAGAACCCTACGATCAAACAATCAGCTATTACTTACAGTTCCTCGGACCCGACTAAAGAGGAAAGGAGATTGGGCTTTTTCTGTTGTTGCTCCTAATCTATGGAATAATTTACCGTTCCAGATTAGATCTGCCAACAGCCTGGATCATTTTAAATTGCTTCTTAAAACTCATTTTTATTCTTTGACTTTTAAGTGAAGCATATTCTGTTTTTATCAACTTGTGTTATTGTCGTTCCTGTGCAGCACTTTGGTGCAGTTTTACACCTGTTTTTAAAGTGCTATATAAATAAATTTGTTATTGACATTGACTATAAGTGGTCAAAAACACCACTTTTCTTGCAGCCCTGGTGGAAATGGACTGAAGACTGGATTTGGTCAGTGTTCAGCTTAATCGTCCAAGAAATTACTCAAGAAAGAGTATTTGGTAAAAAGTCTACTCAAGTACTAACCAATCAAAACATCAATCATTTAATATTTAACCCTTTCATGCATAAATTATGATCCTTTATGTCAGGACTTTTTTTTTCAAAAGTGTTTTTGAGTTTTTTAAGGCATAAAAATGTTTTGTTTTTTTTCCCTAGGTGATCAGTTGCAATTTTCTCCAAATACAAAGTTTTTATTCGGAAAATACATCAGTAGTGTTGGTCTTTAGGGGTTACATGATGCCGCACAATATCTTTCTTTTTTTTACCTGCAAGTCCTCTACAGTAGAAGGAGGGACTGAGTTGGTCGGCATGGTTTTTCATCTGCCAAATATTTGGATTTAACAAATATTTTCTTGCAGTCCCAGTCGATGGTGAGTAGTTGACAGTGTAGGACGCACTCGCTTCCACTTTATCAGTCTGTGTGCATTTATAACATAAAATCCACAAGAAAATGGCTATTATGCATGAAAGGGTTAAAAATGACATCATAAGAAGGACCAAAAAATAAAGTTATGTTGACATTTTGGTATTTAAAGACCAACATAAAAATCATTCCTAAAAGTAAATTTAGTTTTCCAAAAAGCTACTGAGGTAAACGCTGTTACTTTGAGTTGATTCAAGAAGGTTGAATACCCTTTTGCACGAACATGGGAGCTAACTGCTGCGTTCAAAGTGACATGCGCTCTGTCTTTATGAGATTTGCAGTGGCAAAGCATTAAAGTCTTCCCTCTTTATCCGTGCTATGGAGCTGCATGTGTCATATTAAGCCAAGCAAAGGAAGGGCAGATGGCGAGGACTCCCTCTGCTTCCTGAAGCCTGCTGTGGGGAGTCAGAGGGGAGCCACTCATCTTCCCCTGGGGAGAGGGAAACGCAGAGGGAGTCATTTCAATTAGCCAGATACCGGAGCAACAAAAAGCCCATCGTGCTCCCCGCTGCACTTCAAGCCCGGCCAGAGACGGCTAATCGAATCAAGACAGCAACGTCCGCACACAAGAGCTACAGGAGGAAGCTAGTTCAGGAGGGAGGCGGTAGGGGGGCTGTAAGCTGTGGAATAGGTCAGGTCAGGATGTCGCGTTTGCTCCGGCGGTTATGCGTTTAGGGTGTAGGGAGAGGCAGAGAGGAGATGAGGAAGAAGAGAAAAGTTGTAGAAGCGAAATCACGACTGAAAATCTCTTGCACAGTATCACATTTAATATCACATGTCAGCCCTGAAAATTACAGTAACCTGATCAGCCAAGTGTCTGTTGCAAGGATTTGTGATTTTTTCTCTTTCTTTCTCTCTTTTGCTCTCTCTCTTTTTCTTTTTTGGAGATCATAGTCTCTTGGCAGCTTTGTTGTTCACAGGTGCTTTTTCTGATGTAACTTCAAAGCTCTGTGCTGTCTGAGTGGGGGTCGTTCTGGGCCTGACCGGCCGTACTTCCTTGTCCTGTCCCTTTTCATGTGCGAAGTCATTTCTCTCTCTGACAAGCCGTTTGGAACAGAAGCTGGGGGCCCCGAGCACTAATTAGGGGTCACGGTGTCACGGCTCTCCCCTCTGACATCACGCGGGTGGGCAGAGGATGCTCCAAGTGCCTTGCAAAAGTATTTACACCTGTACAGCTTTTGCATGTTTGGCTAAATTGTTGCCACAAACGTCAATGTATTTTTGAGATAGACTAATATCATGTAGCCTGTTTATTTGTTGTTACATAACAGAGACTATGAAGAGTTTCCAAAAAGATACTGAGGTAAACGCTGTTACTTTGAGTTGATTCAAAGTAACAGCGTTTCCTTCATTGGAAAGGAGTTGGTAATTATTTTGATGTTGTATATCCGGTTGTTCTTTACAATTGTCATTATTATTAGTAGTCTGTAGATGGGTTTGTAGATTTTCTTGGGAGTCAGCTTGTGATCATTTTGTTTATGTAATATAATTTATTTGTTGGTTTCTTTAGTACAGTAAGTTGAACAGGCATACGACTACTATAACGTGGTTTCAATCACACATTTTTGACAATTATTGAGTCATTAAATTGAGATAAGGGGTAGGATTACATAAGTGTTGACTTTTTCCTTCTCAGACAGAAACGTAGCGGTAAGCCAGTTATTTTTGTTCCTGGTTATAGATGCACATGTTTTCTCTTGCCCTACTGGTTACTTGACAAAAACAGTTTGAAATGATTAGATAAATGAAATGAAGTGAAATGATTGTGAGGCAGATGAAAAATGATAATGTGCATTTGACTCGTACCTTCGGCCGTTTTTTGAGATGTTTCTACCAACTTTGCACATTTTTTCGACCGTTCCGATTATGAATGTCCTGTTCTGACACATGAATACTATTTAAACCATTTCATTGCAGTTCTGGATGTTTGTTTAGGGTCACTGACCTGCTGGAAGAGAAACCTCTGCTCACGTCTTTTTCAGCTGCTGAAGAGGTTGCATCTTAACATTGCTTTGCATTCTGCTCTAGTCATCTTCCATTCAACTCTGACCAACTTATAAAGACAAGATGTTTACATTTTAGTCTTAGAATTGAGCACCTTCTTCCACGCTGATGGAATTTCTCAGATGTTTTATGGCAAACTGCAGATTTTGTATGGCTTCTTTCATGGTACTCTTCCATAAACATCACATTTATTGAACGTAGAATCAAAGTTGTTCCATCAAAGACTTTTTATATACTTTTTGTATTATATATAGGTATTTTTGCCCAGACCTATATATATATATATTCACTAATGTACAGACCTACTAGGTATTCACAAAAGAGCTGCTAAATTACAAAAAAAAAAAAAACACTCTTGTGAAATGAATTTACTGCTTAGCTAACCAATAGCTTTTTAATATGGGTGATAGGCTTTCTGCTCAGGGCGGTAAAAGGGAGTGGGGTCCCCGAGGCAAAAAAGTAATAATTACAATGCGTACACAGTAAAAGTACTGCAAGAAGTCGTTGGTGTCTTCAGTGGGTGGCTAAAGCTGTTGAAGTTAGTATCTGAAATGAATGAAACACTGACCCACATGTTTGATGTGAATAGTTTGTTCAGCTGTTGACTATATGGTGTTTCCTTTATAACTTTGTAATTTTGCGTTTTTTTGTTGTTTTTTTATGTGAAGCGCCTTGAACCGCCTTTCTGCTGAAATATGCTATATAAATAATTGGATTGATTGATCTGAAGTTTATGACTCAGCAATGCTACCAAACATTTTTAATTAATTAAATATTAATATTATTACCATAGGGCTAGTATCATAGCTCCTTTTACTTATGAAAAGGAGCTTAACTCAGTTCAGTGCCATCAAAAATGATTTAGTCGTGTTGTTATTATTCCACATGTAATGTGTGTTCATAATGTCTCTGTCGCTCTGTCTGGTGAAAGACAGACAGACAGCCAGCTGCTTCATTTGGCATCATGGCGTAAAAATAAAGCGTCCTACATTTTAAAACCGTTCTTGGAGCTCTTTTAATACACGCAGTCATCGCTGTTACCGCTTCTTCCGACCAACATTTCCAAATTTACTGCAGCGGGGCTCCAGTCCTGCACAGTGGGGAGGAACGGAATGAGAGGCAGCCGTGGGAGATACCAAGTCGGGATGCGCTCAGAGGGGGGAGTCCCGCCGAAACAGAGGCGATATTCGAGGTTTGGAATGTAATTTAGATTCTAATTACACTACTGAAGGTATTTTTTTAGTAAAGTAAGAGCCTCGGTTGACGTAAGACGTCGCTGTAATGTTAGCTTGAAGCGAACAGAGAGCCTCCATCTTCCCCCGGCTCCCCCCTATTCCCGCTCCCTCTCACCGCACATGTATTCCTATGCAGGGCGGCTGGCTGGGACACAACGGCTACAGCGGAGGCGGAGGAGCCACGACGCTTTCCCCCCAAACTGCCAGCAGACTTTTCCAAACTGGGATTTCATCCTTGTTCGGCTTTCAAGAGAAGGGTTTGGATATACCGTTTTGAAAGGAATAACGTGTTTTTGCCGTGTAAAGGTGGGTTTAGTTTCGCTTAAACTTTTAAGCATTTATCCGTTTTTATGAGTTCAGACTTTTACTGCCGCAGCAGTCGTTTTCTCTTTTTTCATTCTTTTTTTTTAACGCTCAGCTATCCTCTGTGTGGTTAAAGTTACTAAACACACTCTCATATAATACTAACCATGTTCACTTCAGATATACTTAAGCTTATTAAACATGCCATAGGCATTTTTTCTGACAGTTTTACAATTTCTGTCCAATGACAAAACCTTCCCTTCCAGAAGGAGGCTTCACCTCTGGTGACATCACTTAAGGCAGTTTTGGCTATACCCATTTGTTTTTTGTTTTTTTCTTATTGGCTCTTCCAGTCCACACAAGAGGAAAGCAAAGCAAAAAAAAAAAAAAAAAAAAAGTATGAGCTCAGACAGTATGCCATGACACAGTAGATACTGCAAAAAAGTATTTAAGGTGATCCAAAAAAAACATCTCGTTTTAGTGGAATTAATTAATTTGATTCATTCTTGTTGTCAACATTTGTATTCATCAGGGCTTGGGGGTCAAAAGTTTCCTGAATCTGCCTTAAAAATCTGACAAAACTCACTCGCCTGCCACAGTGTTTACTAATTCAGTTCCTGTGCCTCTTGTGATGTCATCGACCCAAATACAAGACAGACACAGCAGGATTAGTCTTTTTTGTCCCCGTCCTCCCAGCACAGTATTTTAAATAAACTTTGTATTTTGAAAAACTCTACAGTAGAAGCCGGGACTTTGTTTATTGTCAGCAGACAGAAATGATGGAAGTGGATCGCATCTTTAATACTCTTTGCTGATTTGGGCGTTACAAAATTTGGTAAGAAAAAATCTAGGCTTTTTTTTTTTTGTTGCTTACTGGCAGCAATGCTGGTTGGATATGTTGTTGTCCACCCACTTTGAATGTTATGTTTCAATGTTACGTTACGAAGCATCCAAAATGGGTTAACTGGTCCAAAATATTTGCTTTAACTCAAACTTCCACTCTTCTGGAATTAAAGTTATCCATAAAACAACTCAGCATCCTCCGTAGGGTGTGAATATGTCACTTAGTCAGTCCCTTGATCCATCTTTATTATACAGTGAAGGGAAGTTGTCTCATAGGGGTTACACATGTGTAATTACCACACACTCAGACGTAGTTTTCAGAGCTTAGAAGGAATGAAGACGTTAGCCTCGTGTCGTTATTATGATCCAACAAACTCTAGTTTGTTAGTTTTAGTAGTAATTAGATTTCTCCACTCGGGAATGTTAAAAATGCCCCCCCCCCCCATACACACACACACACCCTCCACTTCTGTTTAATATTAGACCAGAAAGCAGTGCAGAGCAAACAGGCTTGTTTTCTCCTTCTTGGTCTGCAGTTTATTTAAAGCTGTAAACACGGTTCGGGTTCATCAATTCTGGTATGCATTGTTTCGAGTTAGACGTCGGAGCGTGTGTTGGCTCGAGGCCTTTTACCACGACAGTCAAACTCATATCCTCTGGCTGGTTGTTTTAACTCACTTTGTCGGTTGCCAAGACACTAATGACGCTAAAACTATTACACAACGCACAAATGGTGTGTGAAAAAAACAAACAAAAACAGTTTACAGTGTTTCTCAAACAGGTTTATTATTAATTTTTGGCTTGTTGTACGTTCATCGTTCAATCCAGGGATTCCCCCACAATTTATGTCTGGAGGCACATCCAGTTCGCTTCCTGGGCAGGTTAGTCACCCAGCTTTGACCCGCTGACGTTGTACAAACCAGTCATCCAAGGCTCCGCTCCAGAGAGGGAAGAAAAAACAAGTTGCTCTTTCGGCTCCATTCTTTTTTGTTTAAAAGAAAACGGCTAATTTGGAAGGGAAGCGATGGAGCAGGTGTCATCTGCGCAGGAAGAACCGGGCTTTAGCAGGAAACACTAAGGAAGTGTGTGTGTGAAAAAAAAAAAAAAATTCCTGGTGTGTGTGTGTCCTGAGTCATTCAGATGAGTCCGTTGGAATGTCAGTGGGATGGTCCGTAATTACACAAGGCAGACCCTCTCTCTGCCATCGTCATTAAAGTTCTCAGGAGTCTTTGCATCATTGTTTCTGTATCTTCTGGAAGAGATCTCTGCTTTTCTGAATCAAATGGAAAATTTTTAACATTACTTTGAACATTTTACCAGTGAATACAACATGTTGTGCACCTGAAATAGTAACAAGACGTAACCTACGATGTCAATGTCACGTTTTATTTTCTACACACAAACCAGAATTAGATGATGATTAGAATGTTAAGGCTGATCTGATTCCTTCAAATTAAAACTGAAAAATTACAACAATTCCTATGCATTATAAATGCATAATTAAATGTGTTGGTATAATACTTTCTAAAATCTATCTTCTACATCTTATTTCCATTTATTTTGGTTCTGATCCCATTTTTTTGGCTAATTGATCTTTGGTCTTGACCCTAAATAAACCAGCAATAACCATAGTCGACTTACTGTGTATGAGTCGTGTAATCACGTTTCTTTACAGTAGACTTTGAGTAAATTATGGAAAATGGCTTTAAATCAGTGAATATAAAACTCACAAATGTCTTATGGTAGGCGACTTCGTTTCATCGACAGTAGGTCGGGTGCCAAACAACCAAATCTTCAAAGTTACTGGCAGAAAGAGGAAATTATCAATAAAAATTAGAAGAGGAACTTCCTAAATGTTTCAGTGGTTGTTTTCAAGGTGTTTATTCCACAGGATATTCTAACATTCTGCTCTTCTGGTCTCTGTGGATGAACACAAGCTGCGCACAAGCTCATAGCTTGTGTTCATAGCTTGGTGGTGCTAAGCTAGTTTTCACACCAGAACTCTGCATGTTTTATCATCTGTAAATATCAGAGGTGCATCAGTCTGTTGTCTATAAAAGGTAACTATGTAATTCTTTTGTTTCCTGTCAGATTCAAACCTACATTTTTTCACAAAACCTGAAGCGTTTGTGCTCAGTTTTATGTGCCGTAGTCAAATTATTTGGAGTAGGTCCAAGCAATTTTATCTTACTCCTCAGTGATCGAAAAGTGTACCACCTCTTTTTTAAACCATTTGTCAAGAGCGGTGCAGCATCAGCATGTAGATCTTTTATTCTTATGCTTTGAGTTTTCTTTTTTATTAATCTAACTAGATTGAAAAGCAGTACTTTCTGACTTTATCTCTTAGCGTTCTTTTAGCTTCGTCGCTGGGAGATTAGATGAAGGACGGACTGTATTTGGAGTGTCAAGACAAACTGACCGATTACATAAAAAACAAAAAAGAACGCGACAGCTCCATGGGAAAGAACAAGATTACAGTTTGTACTGAAGTATGAGAAACACTATCTGTTATTATGCGACTGCTCGTCTTATCTTCCCCAGGTCTAGAGGTGAGGGTTTAGGCACATTGTCTTGCTGTAAGCTATCCAGGGTGCTCTGGGCTCGGTCCTTGAAGCTGCTTTAGTATTCACACCTTGTAGGTCAGGAAGGTTTATGACCCATGAATCATATAAACGCTCCATCCTTAAAGTGTTTTGACTCTCTTAATGGCTGCTTAGGCTCTGAGTGTGCAAACCTTGGAGCTGGATGTCCTTACGTTAACTGCAGAGATGCTAAATTGTAGCTCCTCGCATCACCGCCGCAGGTTTCACCAAGGAGAAGAAGGGGGGAAATTGGGTCGGCTCTTCCTGCATTTGTCTTCTTCTGTCCTTGTTTTTTCCCGTCTTGCTTGTTGGGCGGCTTGGGGTGAGGTGTTTTCAAGGAAGTGGACTAAAGGGATTCAACCTGCAGGCGTTCTCTGTAGGATGTTATCAGCTAGTTTCACATGCTTCTAACTGCAGCTCTTAAGGTTTCCTTCAAGATATTTTGTTTGCTTCAGCAGGATTGGTTGCAGGGTTATGTGTTCCTGAGAGACGCTTCCACATGTAGGTCAAACACTGGACACCGAGCTTTGCCTTTTACTTTTCTTTTTCTTTTTTTTTTTTAACCGGGGTAATCTTCATATTTGATTCAACGCTGGATTATTGCAGATGTGCGTGGATGTCCTCCTTCCCAATTTTCTCAACTGTTTCGCAAACTTCCTGTCACTCCTCAGGTGTGACGGCTTTTCAACAAAGGGAGACAAAAGCTGCCGACAGGAAACAGATTAGTTCACCTGCTCCAACTGTGTTTTTTATCTGGCCGCAACAGAAAGTTTTCAACTAAATCTTTAAAAAAAAAAAAAGACAGTGTTTGGCTGAGGTTTGCTGTAATTACTGCTCTTTTTTTCCCTCCTTACCCCCGTCCTTGAGGGCGCTTGCACTATTTCTAGCATACGTAATGGCTGGGTTGATGTTTCTGTGGTGCGTTGCACTGCGACTGCTAGTTTTGTGAGGTTACTCATGCTGAGTCCAGGCCTGAATGCTGGGCGGGGAGGGAAGGGAGCGACTGCTGACTCTGTTCAAACATGTCTGGCAGCACTGGCAGCTTGAGGTATGCCTGTCTCTGTAGGGGTGTGTGTGTGTGTGGGTGTGTGTGTGTGTGTAGGCGTGTGTGTGTGTCTTAGTATTTGCTCTGAGCCACATGGGTGCCAGATGCTGTACTTGTTAAAAGTCATTTTTCCAATGTGAGCTGAAGTTGGACTTCTCGGAGAACTTGCTTCTTCAAACTTCAGGTACCTTTTCTTCTCTGCTATAGAAAAGAAGCGTTTCAGCTGTTGCGTATGTGGCCGTTTGTCTAAATGTCATTCAAAGTGCTGGAGATGTAAAGGTTGATTAACTTAAAAGGGAACTTTTCTTGCACTCTTCTCAAAAACAAGTTTTTAAAGCCCGATTGACCGCGGAGGATGCGATTCAAGCGCGGTGATGGTGCTGAAGAGCAGTTATAACATGCGACTCACTTTGGTGGGTTTTTTGTTGTTTCCTTATTTGCATATATTTCCACTTTACAAATGATGCCAATAATATCGAATGAGAGACGTCATATCGCTCTGCTGCTTGGAGGGTTTGTTTAGTTTTCTTTTTAGTGGAAAATATGAACAATTCAAAGTTGACAGGAAGTTTGAAGATATGACCAGATATTTATGTTGCTCTTGGAAGACATTATTGACTTAAACACTTGAAAAAGACAAACACAACAAATACAGTTAAAATAAATATTAAATGTTTTGCCCTAAAGTTAAGACCTAAGCAAGTAATCAGCCGTTGGATCTTAAATCAGGCTATTTAATTCAAATGTAAAATAACTGCAACCTAAAATGAACCATGAAGAGTATTTTTATGCCTAACTAGATATGCATGCTTAGGGTACAAAATTCAACTATTTATTGCATTACGTCTTTTTGTGCTTTCCTGTTGCTGGTGTTTTGATTTGTGGGTTGTAAGTGGTTGCTGGTTATCTAAGCCAGTATGTAGAAGGAATATTCTGATGAGACGTCTGACGGATATTCTGGATGAAAAAGATCCGTCTGGGATTAGCCGGTGGTATCAGAACACGAACCGTGGTGTTGAGATGTAAACGGACACGCCACACGTTATTCTTTGTCCACAGAGATATGTGCGCTCACATTAGTCTCACCCGCGCTCAGAATGTCATTATGCAAAAGATTGTTCTTATGGCACTCTAGCATTCATAAAAGCTAACAAAACTAGCATTCCCTGAATACAGAATGTGATCGTTTTTGATCAGCTCTTTGAACTCTATACAGAGATAGATATGAGAACGGCATTAAAGATAGTCTTTCTTAACTTCCTGCCATAAACCGTCCTCATTTATTTATATTAGTTGCTGAGATGGTGTCACATTTGGTTTGTGTGACAACGGTTGCTATAAAACAAGGTTTTACTATTATAAAATACAAACATTATGACTTTTAATATTTTAAAGCGTCTATGTCAACATATATTAGCAGCTAGCAAGGTTAACGTGGCTTGCATTAACAAAACAACAGCCACGATTGTGTGCATTCTCGAGAATGCAGCTCTGACATTTCCAAAAGACTGCCAGCATTTCACAGTGACGCGTTGAAAGCTCAGAATAATAAAACAGACCAACAATGCGGTATTCTTTTGCTCTCCCTTGCTCCTTCACTCTCTGAGCGAACCACAGCTGTCTCTCAACATCTTATAGAAACATGCAGCTTTCTCTTAAACATCTTCTCATGCCTCTGCTTCTTCCGACTTTATTTTAAACAGCTCACCAATGCTGACGTCTGTTAACATTGAGCAACTTCCATGTGGCTCCTTAAAAATACTTAAATTCACAAATCTAAAACTAAGGCCGTAAGTTTTTACAAAATAAGTTGGCCTTAAATACGTTAATCACAAGTCTTAAGTTTTGTCGAAGCAGGACTATTTCACCTCAGATTCTTTGTATTTTATTTTTTTTGTGGGATTTGTTTGTTTGGCAAAGGTTTGGCTTGTGCGCAGACATCTTCTTCTGTGACTCAAGTCGTTGAGGCTGTTGGTAACAGCAGCTAACATAGCCTTGCTGGCTAGCTAGCAAGTGCAGAAAAGCTAGTACATTTCTGTAGCAATAAAGGGCTTACATTTCCTTCAATATGATCTTATAAAGATCCTTAAAAAGTCTGAAATTTAAGCTGGTGAGACCTGCAGAAACCCTGAAGGCGTGTTGCTAATACCTGCTGTGGATCGTTTCTTGATGACAATCTGTTTTTCCTTTCTGGTTAGCGCATCGCCAGTTATGTCCAGTGAAGAGCTAAACTGAAAAAATATCCACTATATCATTTCAGTTTGCAACAGCAGAAATATTAGGGGTACTACACTTTATTCAGATTTATCTTCCAAAATAGACTCTGAAGTTAAAATGTCTCACTCTGAACAGTGTAAGTCCTTCTTCCTGGGGCTAATAAATGATGTGTAAAGCCAACAGTATTCGCAGATACATATTTCAAGGATGGCAGTTGCCCATCTGATTGTTTAAATCCATAACAAATTTTAATTTAGTACCGAGAAGGATTAAAAGGATTATTTCATGGGGAATTACTTCTCCCCTAAAGACTAAATTCTGAAACAGCATTCTCATGAAGCCACCCAGGATTATTTTCTGTGCATTTCTAAAGACATCATACCTCAGCCTCCCAGTTAATCTCCCGTTTACAGGCCTGACCTTCAGCAGCTTGTAAGCGTGATAAGTAATCAAGGCAGACACCCGAGTGTTCAACCATCGCGTTGTTGATTTGGAATCTGGAAACATGTAGATTGTGTTATTTATTGTATCTGTCAGCGTTGTGGAGGATCTCTTTGATTGCCTTCCTTGATAAGTCTTTTTTTTTTCTTGAACAACAAGAAAAAAATAAATTGTCAGTGTAAAAATGTCTAGTAGATTATCCTTTGGGAAAGCAATCAGAAGTGTCTTTAACAAGCTATGTTTTCCCAAACTTAGCCTTAAAACACTCAGGCACTTAAAAGAGTAGCACATCAACATGTCTGTTGTTCCAGAATTATTTATCAGTGGCTCCACATACAGCTATGAAAGGCAAAAACCATGATTGAGGTTAGCTTATCAAGGCCAGCACACCGTGTTTTCAGGGCAGGACATGAAAGAAAGGAAGCAGTGCTGTAAGCGGGAAGCCAGGTTGTGACCAATGTGATTTCAACTAGTTGTCATCTCAGCAACATTTGTCAGGAACTGATTTATTGGTCTCTTTGCAGGGAATTAAAAGACAGAAAAGAACCAGTGTTCACATGAATTTAGAGGCTGGTGATTATTTATAAAATGATGTTGTCTCTACAGAAACCCTATTTTGACATAGGCATATATATATGGCAGCACATGGAGTTTAAATTGCTTCAGATAGTGATGCACCATGGCTGTTTTATGGATGTAAAAAACTGTAAACCTTTGTGAACAATTTCCAATCTCTAATCAGCCATTCCAGCTTTTTTTCCCCAAAAATATAATACAGTTTAGGCTGGGACTTAAATGCTTTAATTTTGATTAATTAATTATGTAGATTTTAACACAACCAAGCATTTTTTTTTGTGTTATCCTTTAGTCCAAAGCCGGAACCTTTGTGTCCGTATGTTTCAGGTACACCCGTAAATCTGATGCACAATTTGATAAACAATAGTGATGGGCAACAAAGCCGCGTCTCTTGGCCTGTCTAGGGTTGGCCTGTCCGATAAATTAGCAACAAAAATGGTTTTTGAATTGAAAATACTTAGTCAATATCTGGTTTTCACTTAAAATGCAATTAATTTTGATTAATTAATCACAGACCCTGTAATTAAAGAGTTGAACTGAATCCCACCACTAAATAAAACATTTTTCAAAACAGATTGAACAGTTTACCGACATTTTAAATGAAGACAAAATGATTGCAGAGTTGACTGCATAAGTTGTGCCAAGTTTTTTATATTAGTGATTAAAATGACTAGCATTGCTTAGCAACAGTTTCTGGTATTTACTCACTCCCTAGACCTTTACCTTTGTTTTGAGAGTTTCAAAAAGCTACATCTGCTGTACTTCATTCATCCTTCCTGGTATCTATTAGAAGTTTTGCTCTCTCTCTCACAGCCCGAATGCCTGGAAATGTCCAGAAATAGACTTTTTCTGCTTTTTACCTTTGTGTGCTTCCTAATTTAAACACCTCAGTGGCGTTTAAAATATTGCCGAAGACAGAACTGTACATCTTCTTACAGACAGTAAAAACTTCTACACCATAGAGTGTTGTTGCTACCGCCACCTTGTCACATTTTGTCACAATGGCGGACAGATGAGACTTCTGTCGGATGGATTTTTAAAATTTCTGGCCAATCAAGCTGAAAACCTTGCTATTCAGCGCAGCAGTCAGTTTCTCTAAAAAATAGAGTACAACTTTCTAAATGAAGGCCTCCACTGTTGCCAAACAGAAAGAATTGCCAAGTATAGAAGTATGTACATTTTTTGATCAAATAAATGACCACTTAAACTAAGTAATGAAAAAGACTTTAATTTCTTTCGTTCCTCTTCCAGGGATGGTTGAGTTTTTGTTTGAGGATTAGAGCTCAGATGTGCCGTTCCATGTTTTAGGGTTTTGTCAGAAGGTGGAGGGCACATGGAGGTGGTGTCTGTGTGGTGGGTCGTGCACATGAGGAATCAAAGGCCGCCATTGTGGGAATGAGAAGCAGATGTTAGCGAGGAATTCTCCTGACTACAGCAGTTTTTCTTTTCCCTTTTTCATGCCTGAGCTCTGTATGCTTCCCGGCTCAAATCTCTCACCCTCCCGCCGTCTCGCTCGTCGCTGTGTGGATCCATCCTCTTCTCTTTCTGTTTTCTTTGCTTTGATGAACACTGTACCTGAAGGGTTTGTTAAGTCGATGTGAATACACGGTGGTTCTTCTCTGAGCAGCTGAGCTTTCCTTTTGCCTTTCTGTGCCTCTCTTTCTTTCTGACTCTGTAAGCGTATCTGAGTCATAAAGAGAAAGATGCAGCTGTGACAGAGGTCCACTGTATTCCCTCGTGCCTGATTCACGTGGAAAGATTTTAAAATTATCGGGCAGTTGTCAAAACCTGATAGGCCAGAGGTCAAACGGGAAATCTCGCAAAATCTCTTGGGACCAAACGTGAGTTCAGAGTAAACAAATTTGGCCGCCTCGGAAGAAGAAACAATTGCGATGGTGTTTAACAGAGAAAAAAGCTGCAGCGATGTACCAAGAACCTTTTTTTCCATTTCTGATACAGATATCTTAAGTTTAGCATCGGCCGATACCAATGTGATACAGAAGAACATCGCTGAATTGCCTTAAAAGATTTCTTTTGTTAAACAGACATAAATGTACTGGATTACACATTTATGTGATAACTCTGCACCAGGCTTGTGAAGCTATTGGCTTTTTTAAGGGTGATTTAATAAACCAAAACCTTTCCAAGGTTGGTCAAGCAAGTAAAGACAAGCCAAGTTTAATTTGTTCATTGGATTAATTAACTAGATCGGGCATATTGTCACCGATATTGGATATAGAATTTATTTTAATATCATGACCAATACAGATATTAACATCTGATCTCTCTTCTGGTGTTCACTGGACCACCTGGTGCGCCGTTGCAGTTGTTTTGTGATGGAAAGTGAGGTGTTTTCATCACCTCATTTCTGATTGGCTTCACATTCAGCAAGCTGCCTTCTCATTCGTCGTTGGGACAACACCAGGCAAGTTGCGATATCGAGCCAAAACCATCCGACATCTTGAATATCCCTGATATTAGATCAGAGCTGTCCTTGCCTGATGAAGTAGGCATACGTGTGCTCAGGTTAAGCCTTGAAGACGCGAGGGTGATTTGGACTTGTACATCGCATCACATCACAACATTCACTTCACTGTAGTGAAATAGCTTAGTTTGATTATTCAGCACTTTCTCCTCTAAACAGCCTGAAAGAAAGTCGACCTTGTCATTTGGTTTTAAAGTCATTATCCTAGAAATGTTAGATGGGTTGATTACTTTTAACTTTTCCTGCCCAACTTTAAACCCATTAATGATGTTTATGTACAGTTATCTTTGGATTACCATTGACTCTATTAGCTTTTATCTTTCATGATAAATTGATGTGATAAATCAGCACTTTTATCATGTCTGTGAAGTCCAGGGCACAGATGATAACTCAAGTGTCAGTGTGACACTTGACTTGGGACACAATTAGGTCACAAAATAATTTGAGTTACTTTAACCCGTGGTCTTATACAGTACCGGAGGCAGAAGTGATGGTGTACATCGAGTCTAGGGACGTGACCTGGACTTAGTGTAAAAGACTTTATAACCGATTTGGACTTAGACCGAAAGACTTGAAGTTTGACTTGGAGTTGGCAAAAAACGATCTTGAACCTCTCTGGTCCAGATTCAGTTTCATATTTGAAGATGCAATAGTAAGGCACTTCTATGAACCAAAGTGAGTAAAGGCCACTTATTGACAGCAGTAGATGTGTGAATGTGATACATGAAGCCATGCAGTTACATAAGGCTGTTTGAGACTCTAACCTTTACTGAAGATACTAATTTCTGGTTTTCTTTGAGATCTGACCTGCTGACTTTAAGTTTGGATAATTTGACATTTGTTTTGAGTGGAACGTTATAATAAAAGTTTGTTAAAGGCTGGTAATTAAAGCCTGTTCCAGGCTTTTCATACTTACAGGAAGAGGCCCAAATAAATACAGAATTGACATTTTAAACCAGCTTGAGTGTTTTATGTTAGCATTAATCTTAATTATCGCAGCTAGCGTTTAAGAAACAGCAGTGTGTCTTTCCATTTAGAGAATGTAGATCCTTACTTTAACTGTGGGATTTTCAGAATCCTGCCATTGTTTCCAAATGCAGCATGCTCCAACACAGATTTCTGATTAACAGCACCCACACTGAAGAGTGTTGTTTTCAGCACAGTAATGCTTGGGTACGGTGCATATACTAAGATGTTGAACAGAATCGTGAGGTTGACAATTCATTGAGTTTAAAATCCTAAAATATATGTTTATTGTAAAAAAAAAAAGATAAATTAAATTGCCGCTTCATAGGAAAAATTAATTGCTTAGAATAATCGATTAATTTCTTCTATGGCTGTAAGGAGTGATTATTTTACTAATCAATTAATCTATTTAATATTCTGATGTTTAATCAGACAAAAATGGCACAATCTGTAGATTTTTTTTATAGATATGTTTATTAATTTTTGTTTAAGAACAACAACTAACAGAACAAAAGCTCAGCAGTGCAGTCCAAAGGAGACAAAAAGAAAAGATAGGGCGCATACATACTACCATCATTATATAGTCTACATCTATATCTGCAGATTTTTTATTTAGCCACTTAAGTCTTTTTATAACATTTGCATTAAACAATGCAAGTAAACAAATAATTCAATTATTTTTTTAAATAAGAAAATAAACATTTCATTGCCTTAAATACAAAAGTGCAAATTAGTGTCATCTGAATATGTTTGGATTATTATTATTTTTTGTTTATTTAGCAAATTAACTTTTTTTTACTCCGTTTACTCCAGTTAGCATTTGATTAGTTGCTGAATATTTCAATAATTGATTAATCAAGCTTAGTCGCGACTAATCCGATTAATTGTTTCGTCCCTAATCTCCACTGGTCGTTTAATGTAAGGAAAGTATCGGCACATTTTCCCACACCCTAAACTTGTGGGTGTGGGAAACACCCACAAGTTGTTTCACCACTTGCTGTTTCACCATTTTTATTCGTTTCTATTAGTTCATTTGTCAGCTCTGGTTCAGCTCCTGGATGATTGACTAGATTGCTTCTCGCCCCTAATTAACCCCACTAACTGTCCTGCAGTAACAGCTGACAAATGGTTGCTAAAGAGAGAACAAGTTGGCCCGTCTGCCCGGCCTTGTCGTTCCCTTCAAGCTTCGCCCTTGTGCAGATACATCTGTGGCTGTGTGCAGAGCAGAAGGCGTGTGTTTTGTCAAGGTCAGCAGCAGTGCAGAGCCTCCTGGTCCATCAGCAAACCCAGTGGCTGCTCGCCTGCCTGCCTGCCACGCTGTGCATCCAATCACCGGCTTTAATGAGAACTGATGCTGCACGCCTACAGCATGTATATTTATGGTCGGCTTTGGCCACAGTGCTCCTTGTCTCTGCAGAAACAAAGCAGTGTTCGAAGTGGATAGAGGAAAGCCTGAATGGGTTTTTAGTGCTGCAGGGTGTTATTTATTATTAGTGCAGGTAGTAATTTCAGCGGCTTTTTCAGCTTTAAAGTGTAACTTCCACCTTTTATGCGTGTAGTTTATGCTTACAGAGCTGAGTTTAACTCAGTTAGCCGTACCCTCGCTGACCCCTGCCCCCTTTTTAAATGCTAATAACTTTTCACTCTGTAACGTGAGCCTCACTGGTATCCATCCTATCTGTTTACAGTGATAGCACGGCTTCAAGGCGAGCTGCTTTAAACAGGAAGAAGTGATAATGTGAACTGATTGTTCTGCGACATTCTTTTGTCTGTCGTGAGACGTTTCACACCCTGTGAAGGTCTCACACCTCTTCAGGTGCAGCTCTGGCTGGGAGTTGACTCTGTGCTTCCAGAGCAGCTGGTTTGTGCAGCTGCGGTGTGTCTACACTTTGTCCCCAGTGGTTGTTTTGCAGGAGAGGTCGCAGTTGGGAACCAATAGCAGCACTTTTGAGAGGACACAGATTGAAAAGGGTTCAGGTGTTGGTAGCGTTACTCAGGTCGGTAGCTTACCGGTAGTTTCCTTCTATTTTGTTTCAGTGGAACTGGATTTCCAGTGAATGAAATTGCGGTTTATTTTCTCACTAAATGGAGATATCATTTTATTTAAGTGATTTAAGCTTTTCAGTACACCTGAAATACGTTTAACACCAAAGGAAGTTTAAGTTTTTGTGCTTGTTAGATGGCCCTGGTAACGGGGTTCAGACCCCAGTTTGCACAGGAAAAGTGTAAAATATAAAGTATAAGTATGGAAAATATTCTTCTCCACAGACTTTACTCCCCTTCTACCATGATCAAAATGTTGTTTCTGTACTTTCTGAGAATATTGGAGTTTTAAAATAAACATAAAAATAGTAGCTAAGCCTGTGGGAATAAGCAATTAATCACATGATAAATTAAAGTGTGATATTTTCCATTATGATGAGGCATATTTCTTGAAGGGTTATTTTTTGCTTATAGAGGGTCTACAATCTACTTCTTCCAGGTTTTGGTTGTGTGTGATTTTTTTATTGTATTCACATATTTATTGTACAGCAAAGGTGCTGTCTTCTTTAAGGAATTTGAATCAGATGAAGCTAAAACAGTGCCACTTGAGTTTTGGGTAGAATATATATACATATATTACAGTTTTGGCTTAATTACTGCTCTAAATGTGTTATTCTTTGAGCGAATTACCTTTCTTTTAAGTTTACATAAGCCAATTAACAATTAATTGACTAGAAAATTAGTTTCAGTAATCGATTAATCATGATTAATTTGATTAATCATGATTAATCAAATTAATCAAAATTAATTTGATTAATCCTTACATACTGCATTAAAAATTCATTTATGAGTTGCTTTGCTGGGAGTTTTTCTGCACCATTCTCACGTCATCCATTTCCAAACCAGCCACTTGTTTTTCTGGAGTCACTGACATTCTTCTAAAATGTTTTTTCTATGTTTCTAGACGTTAACACAAAATATTTCTTTTTTTCTCTCTGTCTCTCTGCTCTGTCAGATGCTTTCAGTGTGGGTTTGTTATCTGCCATTGCTGCTCAAACGGTGAAACCTGTTTTCGAATGACTCCTGTCTTGTGCATCTTTCCAGCGGGGCGGCTGCTTCCAGGTTCCCCATGCCCTCTCCCGTCACCTCTGCTTGGCCTGCCGGGCCCACAGTCGGACCTCCTCTGGGCTGCAGCTGAAGCGGGACAGCAGAAGCTGGACGCGGTGGTGTCAGAGCCAGCTGTGGTGGAGGTGGGTCGTCACAGGGCCCAGAACCCCCGATAGCAGGCGGAGAAAGGCCTGCGTTGTTCCGCCTCCTGCCACTCTAAGATGAACAGACTGAGCTTCCATAACAACAAAACAATGCAGGACCGCCGCTGTGTCTGTGTCTTTTTGCCCAATGATGACACTCTCAATATCATCGTCAATGTGAGTGAACACTTTTTTTCCCCTTTACATATGATTTATTTACAGATATGAAAATATAACAAGAAGTGTTTATTACTTTGACCTTTCTGCCTGATTGTGTCGATCTGTGAACGATTATTAACAGAATAAAATAGCTTGAGGTAAAGAACAAGATGTGTTTTTTTATATATATATATATATATATAACTGGGGCTGAAGCGATTAATCTGATTAATTATGATGAATTGATTATTGAAATAATTGTCAAGTGATTTAGTAATTGATTAATCGTTAATATGCAGACTCTAAAAAAGGCCATTTGCTGAGAGAACACAGTGAGGAGAGCAATTAAACACAAACTAAAAATTTATGTGTTTGTTTTCATTGAATATAAAAAAAGTTTTCTTGTTGATATTCAATAGGTGTCAATATTTCCTACTCTTATCTGGAGACCTTCTGGTTTGTCCATTGGTCCGTTTTTGCTTGCCGTCGCCTGCTGCACAATGTTTAGAAGAAGAACCTCTTTCTGTTAAATGAAGCATTTCATTGTGCATTAATGGATAATCCAGACACGACAGCCTCGCCCAGAAAAGGTTTTTTTTTTCTTAAAATGTGCTGCTAATCTATTTGTATTTAAAATAGTTTCAACCAGGTACGGAGTGACTATTGTCTGTAAATATGTTCTTCCCAGAACTCCTTATGTGGAATAATTTCAGCTTCACCTGGTTCAAATTCTACTGAATAAAAAAAAATTCTTCCATTAAGTACCTTTTGCTATCCAATTATTAAAAGTCTAATCCAAAAGTTATTGATTGATGCCAAGCTAAATAGAAAGGGCTGAACTTTTCACATGTTGATGTTAGGAGTATTTTTCAATAAATAAAATTGTTTGTGTATAAAATAAACTTATTTTTAAATAAAAAAATCAGCAGAATGTGCCAATTTTTCTTTTAAAGCTGATTAATCAAATGATCACCAGAATAATCGATTGTAAAATAATTGTTAGTTGCAGCCCTTGATATAACTTTTGTTATTTCTGAGCAAAACTTAAAATCTCCTGAATTTCCCTCGTAAGGTGAAGACTCTGTGCCAGGAACTGTTGGACCAAGTTTGCGATCTCCTCCGGCTGAAGGACTGTCATCTGTTTGGGCTCAGCGTCATTCAGAGTAAGGCGTCTCTCCTCTTCTCTGATATTTCATTCATACAGCAGCCGTGCTTCGCTGATCTCATGACAGAAAGCGGTTAGAAGCTGAGTTAAAAAGAACAAAAAAACACTGAAAGTTTTAACTCCTTTCTGCTTTCCACAAGTCTTGCTCTCTCTTGCTGGCTTGCAGCCCAAATGAACTGCAAAGAGATATCTTCCTATTAAACTGCGTGTCACAAAAACTAAAAAAAAATAGAAAGTAGGCCGTAACTTTTTCGGTAACTTGACAAGAAAGCACAAATCTGCCCTGAACACACTTTTCCACACCTTACCTGTCATGCGGCAGCCTAGCAACGCGCAGCCACCTTATCATGGCCGCCTCCCGCTGAGCTGCAGTTGTTTTTGACAGCGGCGGGTTGAAGAGTTGCAAGAGTGAGTCACTGAGTCTGCACCGAGGCGAGGAGGGACAAGTCAGGGAAGCGGGGAGTCATGGGAGGGAATCTGTTGCAAAAGCAGTGTTTTTCACTCAGCGTGGCTCCTGATGAGATGATGGCGGCGCAGCGGGTCAGCTGAGCGGGAGCCAATGGCTCTGATTGAGGGACATTCCTGGAGTGCTTGTCTGAGCAGCATGAAATCCCCGAGGCAAACAGAGAGGCCACCCACTCCCCGTCTGTCACCCTCTGTCCTCCTGGAGATGGGGTGTCCTCCTGCAGATGGGGTGTCCTCCTGCAGACAGGGTGTCCTCCTGCAGACAGGGTGTCCTCCTGCAGACAGGGTGTCCTCTGGACCGGAGTTCAGACATCTGTCTGATTGATGAATAAGCCTTACATCTAATATTGCTGCATGAAAATAAGTCTTTTTTCGCTTGTATTTTTGAACGGGTGGGACAAAGTTTGAACTTGCTTGGCAGTAAAATCTGCTGATTTCTTAACAGCGGAGCACAAATCTAATTTGTGTTTTATGGCGACCGTGTCAAAACGTTCAAATTAAAAGTGCTAGAATGATTTGTGATATTTATTCTTAATGGCGATATTTTATGAAAACAATCAAAGTCCTTAGATTTTTTTTATAGAAAAGGCTCCATTAAAAGTAAGTTGTTTGTGTCAGCTCTGTTTTCCATTTTCTCTGTATTTACGTTGTGTCTCTCGGCAACAAGAAACAAGGTCATTCTTTCTTCAGAAATACTTGCTTTTTGTAGCAAAGTTTAACAACTGGGTGGACCCGGTTGTTAAATGTTTTTGGCATCTCCTGAGAATGAAAACAAAAAACGTGTGTTGTACCTAACTTTTTCCATTTCAAGGTTTTTTATTTGTCTGCATCTTTTTCTTGTGGATTAGTGAAAGTTTCTCCAACATCTGCTTGTGCTGAATGAGTGAGTGAAACCTGCTTTCCTGACCCA
Organism: Poeciliopsis paucimaculata; assembly: GCA_903067055.1. NCBI lineage: Eukaryota > Metazoa > Chordata > Actinopteri > Cyprinodontiformes > Poeciliidae > Poeciliopsis > Poeciliopsis paucimaculata. The sequence continues at coordinate 29,159 of CAEGAD010062306.1, forward strand.
CAGATAATGAACACATCTACATGGAGTTGGACCAGAAGCTGTCCAAGTACTGCCCCAAAGAGTGGAAGAGAGAAGCCAGCAAGGTGAGAAAAAAACATTATGTGACATTTAACTCAGAATCAACTCGTTTAAATAAATACAGAAAATGCAATTTCAGCATTGTTTTTACTCACACTGGTAAGAAAAAAATAAGACGTAGATGAGAAGACGACAATTGATAGTCCCCAAACTTCTAATGTGCAAAAATCACTAGTTTGTCAGCAAAACTTTTCTTAGAGTCTGCAGTTTGTTTGGGTTTTGAGGTGTTGGTAAATAGTAGCACAAAGATCTGATGCTCTATCTTGTTTACAACGTTTAACTGCATTACATAAACCCTTGAAATGGAAGTAATGCATTCATGTGGTGACTTGGCTCTGTTGTTGCTGGGGGTTTTTTAAACCATGCCTGTTATTGAAGGAATTAACTGGTCAGAAAATTATAGTAAACATTACAAAAATGAAGGATCTTTAAGGATGTTTTCAGACCTGACAGACCGGTACACGAATACCGGACTATCAGCATCAGTGTCTTACAGCTACTACTATTAGAGAGCAAAGTTGCAATATTTGTTACATTTCTACTTGGTGCGGTTTGCTTTTCCACTGCGCTATCAAACGAACCAAACCCTTTGAAAAACTAATTCCCCTCCTGGCCTGTGGTGGCACTGTAACAAGAACCACTGAAGGAAATATTATGAAAACCTCATAGGAAAACATCAGCGCAACTTCCTTCTTCATAAAATGTAAACAAATATGGAGCAGCGTCAAATTGTAGTGGTTGTAGAATGTTTGGTCATTGGTAAACGTCCATGAGCCATAGCTCTCGCTAGCGCTAGACTCTCGCGTTAGTTTTGGTTGTATTTACCCAGAATGCCCTGCAGTAATAGTCCACTTCCTGCCTTTGAAACAGGTTCCAGTCTGCTTGGCGTTCACATGAGTATGCGAACTGCACCAGAGTTAACTTCAACAGAACTGAGACCGAACTGAGGTTTTTAAGCAAATCACAGTTTGGTTTTTTGGTCCGTGTCAGAGTTCGATTACGAATTCAAAAAATGGGCCGAACTTTCCATGCAAAAGAACTATAGTTCAATAGTTCGTTGAACTATAGTTCTATAACCAATATTTTGGTTATAGAACTATAAAAAATATTTTTGTGGCTATAAAAAATATTTGGAACCAATATTTTGTTGCACTTTCAGCCTTTCTTCTATGCTGCAGGGATTGATGTGTTTCCTCCTGTGTGTTTCCAGGGTATTGACCAGTTTGGGCCTCCGATGATCATTCACTTCAGAGCTCAGTATTATGTGGAGAATGGGAGATTAATCAGGTCAGTAAAGCTACTGTGAATTCACCATCTTTCACAGTAATGCCAGAAACTTGAGCTGACCATGCCGCGCTCTGTGTGTCGTGCAGCGACCGGGTAGCCAGGTACTACTACTACTGGCACCTGAGGAAACAGGTGCTGCTCTCACAATGCATCCAAAGAGAGGAGGCCTACTTCCTCCTGGCAGCCTTCGCTCTCCAGGCCGACCTCGGGAATTTCAAACGCAACAAGCACTTTGGGAAGTACTTTGAACCCGAGGCCTACTTCCCCCAATGGGTGAGTGGGACTCACAAGCAGCATGTAGAAGGTCCTCTGTTCACATCACACTTCTTCAATTTAAATAATAATTTAGGTAATGCAGTATGTTCTTCTATTTAGATATGTCACAACACCTTCTTTCAGATTTTGTTCCCAAATCCTGGTGTATGTTAATTGTATTTATTATAATAGACAAAAAGTAGTGCATAATGGGAAAATTGGAGGGACACTGCAGATTTTCTGAGTTGGTTACTTTGTAGAACGACCTTCACTGAAGTTTATAGCCGCAAGTATTTTCGATAATTTTTCCACCTGTTTTGCACACCTACAGACAATTTTTTTTGCTTGTTTCTCTTTGCAAAAGAGCTCAAACTCTGTCAGATTAGATGTGAGTTTGAACACAGATTCTCTTGTATTTAGGTCTGAACTTTGACTGGGCCATTGTGACACATAGATATGCTTACATCTAAACCACTCCATTGTGGCTCCGCCTGCAGAAACTTTTTATAAATAAATAAATAAACGTTTCATCAAAATGGGCAGATCAGGCCACTAAACATTTTACGGGGGAAGAGCTAAAAAAAATATAATAGTATTATAATATAATAATTTTCATTTATTTTTGCATTTATGCAACATGTATGTCTTCATTGAAGAAGTTTTCTATGACATGAACATGATTATAATGGAGGCCAATTTGGTATCCAGTATTTTTAGAGGGGGCATGGCACCGTGAACCAACCCCATGGGGTCACCACTGACCCCAGGGGGTTTTTTGTTCAGTAATGTTCTCTAAGAAACTTTTGAGGCCATCACAAAACAAATCTTGTTGTATTTATAACAAGATTAAATCACACACACAATTTTACACCTTTAGTGTCCTGACCCCAAGAGTGGAGAGTCCTGGATAAAACTGATAAAACTCTACACTACTACCTTCATTTTAGCATGCGGCCCGATGAAAACTGGAAGTCCTAGTTTATTTTTGACCCGGAAAGTGGCACACAGAGTTCCTTAAGATGACTATTCTGGTAACATCGGCCCTCTGACGGCCACACCCGTCTGATTGCCCTCCGCTTCCTGTGATTAGCCCCCCTGCCTCTTTATCGCAGCACAAACCGGTGCCTACAGGAAATTGTTGGAATGTCAACAATGTACGCTTTCCCCAAAGCAAATCTCACACAGATTTAGCCGCTGCACACGGAGATGAGTTAGTTACTGGATCAGCCAGAAGCTCGGCAGCCGCACTTCCGGTCAACGTTTCTGGCCAGCGCTCAGGCTGCCCTCTCTGGCGTCTGTTCGCCCCGCGCCAGGCGGCTTTGGCACCTACGTCGCCTTCGCTCTCTGGAGTCTGACGGCTCCCTCTGCCTCTCCTCCTGCTCAGGTGATAGCCAAGCGTGGCCGGGAGTACATCCTGAGGCACATCCCCAACATGCACAAGGACCAGTTTGCACTCACCGCCTCAGAGGCGCACCTCAAGTACATAAAGGAGTGCGCTCAGCTCGACGACGTCACGGTGCACTACTACAGGCTGTACAAGGTGAGAAAAGCTCCGGCAGCTCACCGGATTTCATGTTCTGTTCAATTCTCTCCTCATCTGTTTTCCTCCCTGACAACAGGATAAGAAGGAAGTTGAGGCGTCTCTCACACTGGGTCTGACCTTACGTGGAATCCAGATATTTCAGGTAAAGTCTCTTCATTACCAATAAGAGGCTGAATTGTGCTGATTTTAGGTAGGGTCTCAAAACAATTTAGTATCATTCTCTGCAAGAATGACATTCTCTGCAAGAATGACATGGTCTCACAAAAGTATTCATAGTTTTTTTCCCCACATTTTGTCACACTACACTGCAAACATTTTTGTGCAGTATTAATGCAAAAATGTTAGTACACATGAAAGAAGATTAAAGTAACTTTTCAGCAAGAAATAAGAGCGTGTTTAAGTCAATAATTTCAAAATACTGATGAAAAGCTACTAGTTCGACTGGCAGGTCTTTTCACTTATTACAAAATATTTGCCCATGTTATAAATGAAATAATCTGTCAGTGGAAATAATACTTTTTCATCAATATTAAAAAACTATTGTATCCAACGAGCTCCTATTTCTCACTGAAAAGTTACTTGTAACTTAGTTTTGTCTTATTTCAAGTGCGCTAACATTTCTGCAGTTGAAACTAGAAAAGATTTTGGGTGTGACAGGATGCTGAAAAGTTAAAACAAACAAACAAACAAACAAACAAAAAAAAAACAGAGTACTTTTGCGAGACCAAAGACATTTCCACGTGTCTTTTTTGCAGTATTTTGTGGATCATAAAGTAATCCGTTATTGCAGCTGCAGAAAAAGGTGCTTCTACAAAGTAATAACTCACAGGACAGAATTATAAATGCACGCCACACTTTTCAGATGTTTTATTGTTTAAAAGGTTAAAACCACGTATCATTTTTCTTCCACTTTCCATTTATTCACCACTGAAAAAAAAGAATGGAGCTGCAACTTTAAAAAAATTATGTTAATAATGTTAATAACTCAATAAAGTTTGTCAAACTCGCTTTATTTATGTTTGTTTAACTTCTTCACAGATTAATTAACTTCATAAATGAACTTGGATGAATTTAATGTGATTCCTTGTGATCAATCAAAGCAATATATTTAAGTCAGATCACCTGTTCTCTTTGTTTTCAGGAGGGAACAGTAAAGTTTCAAAGCACGGATACCTTAGCGATGCAGCATATCTCTGTAGAAGTAGGACGTTTCTCAGGTTGCAGCAGTGTTGTCCTTGTTTCTTTGTTTAATCCTCACTCCCCTCCTCTGTGTTGCAGAACGTCGGCTCGGTCAGGCAGCTTCTTTATGACTTCCCCTGGACCAATGTGGGCAAACTCGTTTTTGTGGTGAGTTGAATGGCAGCGGCACCAGGTTTTCCTCAGAAAGGCTCTTCTTCCTGAGTTCCTAAACCGGCCGCAGCATCGATTAAAAGCGTTGAATCCTCCTGGGTTTCGGAGTGGATGCGTGCAGAAAGCGAGCTCTTACTCAGGAAACCTTTACGCAAGGCCTCGTTTTTCCCTCCAAGTCCTCTGGAAACAATCAAGGATTTTGAAAGACTTCCCTCATTCAGGCACACACACGCACAAACACATTTTGCACACTTCACGTGGATTTTTAGTAATCAGCAAAAACAATTTCTCCCTTTTGATAAACACGCCTCGTGCTTCATTGATTTTATTATTAACCCTGCGGCAGTTAAAGGGAACCTTGTTGAATCTCCTCGTCTTTGCTCTGACTCAGCGCGTCGTTCAGCTGAGCCCAGCAGTCGCTTTGCTCTAAGTGTGCCAGAGAAGCTCTCAATATATCCGGGGTTTTTTTTTCTGCCAGCTTGTTGTTTTTCTCCATCAGGACGCATAAAAGAGCCTGAAAGGTATCTGGATTTTTTAAAATATAATTGAAACGTCTGGATTCATAATTTTGTTTTGGGGTTTGCCATGATAGACGTCCTGTTTTCCCTCATTTTTTTATTTATTATTTTTTTGGGTGGTTTTACCGCGCGGAGCGTCATGACAGTGAGCCGTGGAGGGGCTGCGGTTTGGTGGCCTGGACCCGGACGGTTTGTCCCACCCTTATTCAGAATAGCAAAAGGCTTCCAGCTTCACCCAACCCATTGGTCGCGGCATCCACCGGCGGGCGAGTCTGACAGCGAGCGAGCGAAGCGGGGCACGGAGAGGCGGACGGGGAGTTCAATAAACACCAGATGTTAGGAAGGTTCGGGGGAATTACTTGGGGCTCTGGACTTGAGATAAAACATTCCAGGAAGGCGGGGCGTGTTTTAGACTGGCAGATTTTTTTATTTTGCATCTTGCCTTAATTTGATTCTGATATTTCACAAGAGTGGCAGAAAAGGCTTGTGATGCTGCTGGAATATCTAGGAAGATATTATTGCAACCTTCCTCATGTTTCTTAAAAACTCTTAATGTCTATTTCATTTAAACGTGCCCGGATTTCAATTAGGTGTTTTCAAGGTTTGAAAAGTGCTTGATTTCTGTAAAAAGTCCTTGAAAGTGCTTGATATTAAAACCGCACCATTATGTAATAAGGTGTAATCTAATGTTTTGTTAAATGCCTAAATATGGAAAACATAATTTAGAGTTGGAACCAGATATTTTCACACACCTACTAAAAAGACACAGATACATTTTTTTTGTCACTATCTGAAGTCAAATCAGAATACACTTCTCTTATTTTAAGCTAGTTAGAATTACCAAAATTATTTAATTTCACTAATTACCAGAAAACTTAATGGGAACCTTTTTTTTTTTTTTTTAGAGATTTCTTTTGTAACTTTCTTCATATTTTGTGATTTGGCATTTAATTTGAGCAGGAAGGTGATTTGGATTGTTTCAACATATTGAATATGTATTATTCCTAAGGGCTCTGTGTAATTGAAATAAAAGTTGGCTTATAATTTACACATTAAAAAAACAACATTGAAATAAACAAAGTTTAGTTCAGCCCTGCAGTCAAAACTTAGATCAAATAGGAAGAAAAATATTCGGATGTGTACCAGAAACAGACACACAAACAGATGTTTTTAGATGCATTCAAAGACAAAATATGGGGGGGAAGGGAAGGAAAACATAAACCGATTACATTTTTTCATATATCCAGCCAACAAGTCCTCTCTCTGGAAAATCATCAGAATTCTGCATGAGAAAATAAAGAACAGAAACATGAACTTTCATGTTTGGCAACAAGGAGGGTTTGGCTGCTTGACCCTAAACCCTCCAGCCTCTCTGCAACTTTTAAAATGTTTTATTTCCCCTCTCTGTATTCCCTCAGGGGAAAAAGTTTGAGATCCTCCCCGACGGTCTGCCCTCGGCCCGGAAGCTCATCTACTACACAGGCTGCCCGCTGCGCTCCCGCCACCTGCTGCAGCTGCTCAGCAACAGCCACCGGCTCTACATGAACCTGCAGCCTGTCCTCAAGCAGGTCCGTCGGCTGGAGGAAAACGAAGGTGATTTCATTTACACACGGTGCTCCGCTAAAGTGTTCACACTCATTGAACCGTGGCATGTGGTCCGGTCTATTAGGGTCCAACAGTGCTGCATAATTGTGAAATGGAAGGAAAAACGAGGCATGGTTTTGCAAGAGTGGTGTGCATTTATATTAAATTCATACTTACATTCAATTAAAAATACTTAATCCAGAATCTTAAAAAAAGAAAAGAAATTATTTTAAGATCGTGAATTATCAACGTGTTAAATATAAAAGTCTTCTCATGTTGTCGTAACTCCAGAGAAGAAGCAGTACCGAGAGTCGTACATCAGCGACGCCCTGGAACTGGACATGGAGCAGCTGGACAAGCGTTCCCGCGCCAGCGGCAGCAGCGCCGGCAGCGTGTCCCACCACAAGCGCCTCTCCCGCCACTCCACCACCAGCCACGGCAGCTCGCACACGTCCGGCATCGAGACGGACAGCTTCAGGGCCCCGGGTCAGGCCCCTCACCGGCCCCTGCGCACCTGCAGCTCCTCCACCACCAGCCACGGCAGCTCCCACACCTCGGGCATCGAGAGCAGCGGCAAAGAGCGCATCCTGGACGACGACGGTGAGAGTGGATGCTTTGTTCTGTATTTAGGCTGACGTGTTTTTAGTTTAGCTCACAGAGATGTGCAGTGAGATGTTTTGTTTCACAAGGTCCAGTGCTTTTTAAACTTTGTGTCGTTTCTTCTGGAAACATGGTCATGCACAGCTATGCAAACAACACTCAGGTTTATGCTGAGTGTCCTGATGACACGAGCCTTACATGGTAGATCGGACCTTGACTACTTTCTTCTGTTCAGCCAGGGGAAAACAGGTCTTACTTGTTCCTTCAACCAAGAATATTTAGGACTTAGGGAATAAGTTTAATAAAATAATTTTATCTTTATATTTGTTTTATTTTATCTGTTTTCAATTAGTACCATAATTCAATATTTTTTCCATTCATTTTTGCACCATTATCAAAATTTGTGTCAATGCCAATATTATATATTCAGCCAATGAACAAATGGTGTCGTCAACTTGGTGATAAATATTGGTTGTTAATATTGTATCGGGACGATACCGATATGTTAAAAAACGTCCTTTTTTAAATGTATTTATTAAATAATTTATCCATTTTTCTACAGTTTGCTTATAATTTAGCTACTTTATTTACTTATATACTTGAGTTTTCATTCCTCTTTACTTCCTTTTAGATAAGAAGAAAGTAAAGGTTTGTGTCTGTATTATAACAAACAGATAAAAGATTAATTTTCTGCCTATTAATCTCTTTTGACAAATTTTCATGTTTTTTGTTATTGTTTTTCTCTTGTGGGGGGTTTGTGTTTTTGTCTTGGACTACATCCTATAAAAGCTGCTCTACAGCTGAGAGTTTGATGTATCTGCGAGGGGATTTCAGGCATTTGAACCAGTTTGAAGTTTTATATTTTCTTTCCTCTGACCTTGTTTTTGTGCCCAGCAGAGATCGAGATGCTGGTCGACGACCCCAAAGACTACGAGGAGCTTCACGAGATGGCTCTGGATCAGGAGCTGTGCATCCACATCACAGAAGATATGCTGACGATGTCACCAGACCAGACCAATGGATATTCAGGTACAGAAGTTCAGGGAACGACATGCAGTGTCCGCGTTCCTGTGACTTGCTCCAAAACGTTTGTGTTTTGTCTTCTTTTCAGGTCTGATAGTAAAAGACATCAGCTCCTCCACCTCCAGCTCCTCGGAGACCGTCGTCAAGATGAGAGGACAGAGCATTGAATCGCTGCCTCAGGTAAGTCCCGACTTATTACTTCAACATGCGGCAACACCACTGAGACAAAGCAAACCCAGGGTGAAATACGACGACAAACCTCCAAAGTGTTTTGAAGTTATTTTCAGCCCAGTTATGCGGTCCAGCCTAATTTAACACAGTCGGCTCCACCCTTCCAGAGGTAAACGTTCAACCAGTGTGGCTCTTTTTTTTTTTTCCCTCTCCCTTTGAAAGCCACATAATTTAGCACAAACATGCAACAGTACCACAGGGATGACTTAGTCTGAAGATCTGATTGATCTGACAGCAGCATGGGGCAGTTTTGCAGTGTCAGGAACTGAAAAAAGTGATTTTACAGGTCTGTTTAAGTATAGATTATTCTTGAAAGTGTGGCAATTCAAGAAAAATACAAAATTTAGCTCTGCTGCACATTTTGGTACAGATAGAAGTGCTTTATTTCCAATTGGGGAAGAAAGATTTCAGACAAATTGAAATTTTATTAAAATACCAGGACAACATCTATTCAAATCCTGCTTTTATTGCTCCAAACTGACTACATTTTTGCTATTTTTCGAATGCGTATGTTAATGTCTAGTAGACCAAAGGCTGCTCCAAAAGCAGGAATTTAACTATAGCGCAGGGCATTCTGGGTAATTAAAATCAAAACAAACACCTGTGTCTTGCAGTAGTGGGAGAAATTGTTTTACCAATGACAAAAGAGAAATCCTACAATCTCTAAAGCCTGACGCCACTCCATTTTTGTTCACATTTTGCGTAGGACGAAGTTGCGCTCGTGTCTTCTTCTGAGGTTTTGTCGTCGTTTCCTTCAGTGGTTCTTGGTGCAGCACCACCACAGGCGACTGGCGGCTGATGTTTTTCAACTAGTTCAGATAGTTTGGCTCAGCGCAGTGTGAAAGAGAACCGCTGAAAATGTAATAAATATAATATAATATAATATAATAAATGTTGCTATTTTTCTAAGCTGTAAACTGCAGGCACACCAAAACTGGTTTCAACCTCATTTGGTCGCCAAGGAAACCAAAAGGCTTAATAAAAGTTAATAAAAGTAATGGCAACGTTGTTCCTTTTCACATTCACAGACGACTACGAGCCGGAAGCCTCAGTCCTCCACTGACCGCCACAGCCAATCGCTGGACGACATCCGGCTCTACCAGAAGGACTGCCAGCAGTGGGCAGAGCTTTGCCAGGACACCGCCCACAGCTACACGTTTGGCTGTGCCCAGGAGCTAAACGACGGCGAGGGACACCAGGGCCTGTCGGAGCAGCGTGGCGGCGCGCTCAGCGAGCCGCAGCCCTTCCCCATCAAGCGGACGAACAAGTACTTCTCCCTGGACCTGACCAACGACGAGGTGCCCGAGTTTGTGGTGTGACGGTAGCGGACAAGGGCGGCGCGTTTGCTAACGGTCAGCAAACCAGCGATGAGAAAGCTCGTCCACTTCCTGAGACTGACCCGGAGGCAAAGAGGATTCTGGGTGAAGAGAGACTTGTTGACAGATCAAATGGCTAAACAGAGTTTGTTTTTGCTCAAAGGTAACAAAAGGGATCCTTCTATCTTTATGTTTTTGTTTCAGCCGCTTTTTGAAGCCATGCAAAGACTGGACGTAAAAAAAGACAAGCAGGACTGTTTGTAAATAAATCTTCTGGGCTGCAAGCCAAAAACAAAAAGTGGAGTTAAACGCCTGATTCTACGTCCACTGTTCCTCTGGCGCGACGAACTGGAGCTGCGATCATCATCTTCTTCTTCTTCACATAAACTAAACCGATGTGAACACACCACCGCCGTGCCTTGGCAACACTATGCAGGTGTCGAACGCTCGCCTTGACAATCACAGCCCTCTCCCAACGTTCAAGCCATGAAGATTGAAGGTTCTGCAATCTCTTAAACCTCTCATTCACATTTAAGTCAGCGAATCGAGCTCGCTCCGTAGCTTTTTACACGGGTTTACGACGTTTCTCTATTCGTCCTGTGACATTTAGCCGAGTTTCCAGGCAGGAGTGAGCCTGAGAGAACTCCTACATGTTCCAGCATGCATGTTTTGTGGCCAAAATATGATTCTGTGAGATCTGGAGTCAAAAGTGGAGCTGTCAGCCAAAACAACCCATGCATGTTAACGCTTTTTTTTTTTTTTTACACTTCTAGCCTTCTGTCAGAGCTGATTTATTATATTTTTTATTTTTTATTTTTTTGGAATCTGTTTTGTTGTTTTTATTTCACATCCTCCTCCAACCAAAAAAGAAACAAAAACATTTTTTTAGATGTATTTTTATATTTAAAAAAATATAGTGTATGTTTAAATATTACCCTGCTGTCATTCAGTATTACGAACAAATCTCGGTGGCAGTGTTAAGGATGTGGAGCCACTAACCAGACTAACTGGTTTCATCCGGTTTAGTCATTTCAATCTCCCAGTAAGAGTCCAGACGGCCTGAGGACGTGGTGATGCAGACGATCAGGTGTTACATGTTGACACACTGCAGACGGCGTGGATAAACATGGAGCTCTGTTACGGATCAGACGAACCTGCAACAACGTGGCAGGTTAGGCTTCAGTGTAATAGTTTCTTAGTTTTAAATACAACAGACCGCAATTTGACTCTTGAAAAGTATCACAAAAAAAGGGATTTATTCGAAATAGAAGACAGAACAATCAACGCCCAGTTGATTGTTAATATAAGGCAACATTTCTGAGATGCAGTACTTGAGCAAGACGAACAAAACCAGTCATAAGCAGGCATGGGTCGGTGAGTGGTTCGCATGGTAAGATTAGAAACCAACGTTTTAACTTTGCTTACACTTACATTTTAAACATGAACATCTTATATTTGAACAGAAAAGCAACATTTGTGCCAAAATATGTAGAGATTTTTGCAGTTTTAACTGTTATTTGCAACATGCTTTTAGTGCTGTTTTGATGAGCAGACAAAGGGAGTTAATATCTTACCTTGGCATCTTCATTTCATACAAGTCTGGATCATGCTAACTGCTAGCCGCAAGGCCAAAGTGGATTTCTTCATTAAACTCTAGTCTCAAAAAATGTTTATGCAAACTCTATTTTACGAGCCTTTAAGTCGCCGTCATGTTTACGTCGCTCATTTACTCAAGAAATTGAGGTTGGAGACGGTGCGTCACCAGTAATGTTCCTGTGTGAAACGGAAACATGTAAAGCAACTTCTGGTCAGAGTAACTTAGTGACATTATTTTATTCATATTTATACCACTTTGCTTTTTATCACTCAGTTACTCAGACCACAAACACTTTATGTTCTGTTCTTTGTACGTTTCACAGAGGAAGATTATTGTTGACGCAGTGCGTCCCAGCCTCCGTTTCCTGTGCAAATAATAATCTGCTTCTTTTGTTAACAAGCAGCCATTACAACCTGAGAAGGGTTCCAATCTTCATAATCACTGTTGGTCTTTTTTTTTACTGGAGTTACTTCAAGCCAGTAGAAGTTAGTTTAGCTTAGCACGTTGAAGTAGCCGCTAGCTTCAGCCTCTGGGACATGCAGATGTAGATTTGTCACAACCCTGCGATCCATTAGTCTCAGAAGTCAGAGTGGATTTGTGGGGTTTTTTAATGCTAACTTGTCTTAACAATACACACCGATAACTATGTATTTCTCGCTTTTTAAATTTAATATGCTCACGTGAGACTGGTTTTCAATTTATAACTTTCAGTATCGTCTATGTATGTGACGGCCATATTGGATGCTAAATTGGTAGCTCAGCAAACAGAAAATGGAAGAATTCTCACTTCCTGTTCTGTAGAAAAGATTTAAACCACTTCTAACCGTTAGAGAGAACGTCACTTTTTAAAAAAATTCTAACTGTCCCTTTAAGCAAATATGCAGAACAACGCTCACTGAAACTTTAAGTCGGACAAAATATTGGTCTTTTTTGTCTACCGTAGTTTTATAACAGTGTTAGAAGAGGAAGATTGTGATCTGGGTATTTCCAATTGTTAATTTTAACTTTCTTGGAAGTAAGGGACATGTTGCAGCTTTCATTCAGCCAGTTGACCAACAGTGCACAGCAATAAATGGGGGAGGGGCAGCATTCTTTTAATTGAGTGCTTCAAACAGCCAATTCTTCCTGGCATTGCAATAAAAGGAGTTTAACTGTTGTAACAATGCAATAGAAACATTTGGAACCTCCATCTGACCCATGCGTGGACCGTGTTGACCTTTGAACCCTGGCATTGACGGCAGGAAACACTTAGCCGGCCACTAACGTCTTCCTATCAGCTCTTTGCTGCTCCTTGTGGCTGTTTTCTTTAAAACTTCAATTTTGCATCACAAGCCTGTTTTTCTGTTTTTTTACTTTGACGTTGTCAACAGACTTTTGGCAACATTAGAAGGGTTAGTTAAAGTTTTCCAGAGAAGAGCTGAAGCTGTCACAGGCTCCGCCCACTAATCCCACGTTAGCATAAAAATGTGCTCAGGAACTAACAGGACCAAGTGCGTTCACAAGGCTTCGTTCACATGTTTTATCTTTAACGGTTTCATCTTAAAACTAAAAACTTTTATATTCTAAATACAACTTAGTAAATGTGCTCATTTTGTCAGGTTGGGTGTTCTGGTTATTTTTAGCACGTATGCTAACATATCCTAACAAACACATTTAGCTCTCATACTGAAGTGCTCTCAAACTTCTGGTGTGCGTCATGAACTTATTTCTTAAATAATAACTGTTACACATATATGACCACTTTATTATTTTTAAGATTCTGTTTTGGTTGGCTGATGTCTAAGATCCACATGGTTGCCTTAAGTGTCATCGATAAATCCTCACATTTGCCAAATTTAATTAGTAATATAGTACCCACCTTATTCCAGCTTTACCAGGTCAGTTTTAAGTATTAGAATCTCTAGAATAAAATACTTTCTATAAATTGCTAATGCTATGAAATTTAAATGAATTTCTCTGTTTCTTCCTGTGGTTTTACAACAGCTGTTCGTCAATCGAAGGTGTCAAAGTCATTTTTTGATCAGCAGCGAGACTTTTTTTTTTTTTTTTTTTCATTGAACTTTAATGTTTAGGTACACAGCCATGCAGGCATAAACCTGCCATTGAGAGGTTTCGTCATTTCGTTGTGATTTACTTCTCCGGCTTTAGTAAATGGTCCTACTTACGCTTTGTAAGAGTCTGTGTGTCCTATAATCCTTTCTGTGAAAGGATCTTCCTGCAGGAAAAGAAGAGTTTGTTTTTTGTTGTTTTTTTTTGTTTTGTTTTGTTTTTTTTGTCACCCTACTGTTAAAAAATAATAATTTGTAATAATGGATCTGCTCTGTGCCTTTTTGGTGCCAATGTTCCTCACATCTAATAAACAGGTACATGTATCTTACTATTGAGCTGCTGTCTGTTATTTACCTTTTGCTGTGCAGATTATAAGTGAATGGTTTGTTCATTTTAGTCATTCAATTGAAAGAAGTGAAACGTATTTTATAATTCACCTCTAAAGCGATATATTTGAACATAGCTGAAGAACAATAAGAATGACTTTTGACAGAAATCTTATAATTATTACTACAAAGTCAATGATTGCCCAGCAGATCATCATTGATCCCTCTACACCAGGTGGATACTTGATAAAGGCTCAATGCTTTTCATAAAGTGCTACGTCCACGCATAAAAATAGAAAGTTAAGTGGAAGAAAAAAGTGTGCTGGACAACTTTTGCATTTGTGGAGATAAACTACTCTTGAACCAGCAGCAAACTCATAGATGCCCTACCTGGGGTATTGGGGGAGAAATATAGGACTGTCGATTTGTCTTTCTGATTAAACCAAAATTTGCATGTAAGTTGGTAATTGGTGTCCCAGAAAGCAAAGGAAGAGTTGAGACAGTGGATACATGATACTTAAAGTCACTATTAAACCAACCTGGGGTTTCTCAAAGCTCATTAGAGCCACAGACAGACAGACAGGTCATCTCCATGATGCAGAGATACAAAAACTAACACAAAGGAGCCCCAAACAGGTATTGATATTGATTATGCTGTGCAGTAAATTGACTTGCAGTTAGTAAAAATACTAGTAGAATATGAAATATTCAAATGTTATGAAAAGCCAAATTGGGACATCACTATTTGTGAGGCAGAATCATCAAAAATAGCAGCAATAAATACTTGAAATATGAGTGTAATTAATATATAATTAACTTTCAGGAGAAAAAAAAAAAGAAAGGAGGAAGCAGTAAGGAAAAACACAATTTTTTTTTAGCTTATGCTGCCCTCTGCTGGATCACATTCGTCAGCAATAACTGGAGTTGACCTGAAGGTGGCAGTAGTGTACCACACAACAGACTGGTTTCTGCGTGGCCTCGACTTTTGCTCAGCTCTCTATAAATATTGGTGACTTAAGGAGATTTTATCTGAAATATTGGTACGTTGTTTCTGCTGTTTTTGTTTGAGTAGTTATATTGCTACATGAATTATGCTGTATTTGTATTTAAGCTATATTTAGCAGAGTTTTCTCCTTATAAATGCTGACCAGGCCTCTTTACCATCACCCTAATCGTTTGCTCCACAGCAAACGATTAGGCTGAAAGACTGAAAGACTCTTTCAGTCTTTCAGTGACCGGGTCACTACAAAATGTAAATATGTCCTCAAGTGTGTATATGTAGATGTAGATACTCCTTAAGGAAAGAGAAAGAGACAGAAAGAGAGATTTGTTTCCTCATGCCCAAATAATCACTGGATTTAGGTCTGGACTTTGACTGAACCGTTGTAACGCATCATTGACATTCTTTAAACTAAACCACTGAACTGTTTAACTCTCCCAGCTCTTCTGTCGCTGGTGAAGCAACTCCCACAGCATTACGTTGCCACCACCATGTTTCTCAGTGGGGTCCTCTGCATGGTTTGTGACAAACTGCAAACAGGATTCTCCTTCTTTTATAAACAGTCTCTGCTTTCCGATGGAGCGCGCGCACACCAAAAGTGTTTCGCCCCTCAATGATGTGTCTGACGCTTCAGGTTTGACGCTTGTGCACGTGCATGCAAGTGCTTGACGTTTCGCTCTACGTTTTGTGCGTCTGGGTTACGTTCAAAGTAAACCAGACGCGGCTCTAGCTGCTGTTTTCCGTTGGACGCATCAAATGCTCAAAATGCTCCAAACAGTTCAAATCGCGCCACGCCTGACACTCGAAACGCTTTTGCTGTGAATGCACCATTATAGTTGCAACAGATCAAATAGGACTGAATACAAGCATGCCACACTTTTCAGATTTTTTTCTACAAAAAACAGTGGAAACCACATGTCATGCTCTGTTCACAAAACAATTTTGTGCTGCCACTTTCACAATAAGGAGAATCAGTTCTCAATTGGTAAACTAAAGCTTAAATGCTATGAAAAATAAAACACGTTACAGTTTGAAGTTGCTTTTTTCCTATTTAAACCATTTTCAGAAAGCGCTATTGTCAGATCTGACCCTCACAATAAAACCGACCGATCGTCTTTTTCGGCGTTCTTCTGCAGATCCTTTCTCTCTTTAAAAAAAAAACAAAAAACCTCCATGTGTTGTTCTCCAGTCAGCAGCTGGAACAGATTAACATCCGAGGTTCTTTCTTTTTTCCTTTCTTTCTTTCTTTTTTTTGTTCTTTTGGTAAATTTCCAAAACTTGGGTCAGAAGACATATCCCAGAATGCTCTGGTGTAGCAGAGGCAAAGAAAACCTGGATGCTTCACTCACTTCACCGGGCTCCACCTCTTTCCCTCTTTCTACAGCTGTACAGGAAATCAGTCATCCTCCATCCACTCCTGTCTCCATAGCAACACAGAGGGGGAAATCCTTTTTCTGGTCCTGTCACACACCACACACACACACACACACACACACATTTTTCTCCCTCCTTTAGCCATTTGTCTTGTTTCACAATGTGCTGCTCAGTTTGGAGCACTTTGGTTTCACATCCAACATGTTTTTAAGCTTTTACAACATCATCTGCATTTTTTAAATTATTATTATTATTATTATGAAGTGTGCCTCACACTCAGAGAAAACTGAGTGACAGTGCATCTCCGACGACACACACGACCTCTCTCTGCCTCTCTCTCTCTCTCTAAATCCCGGAGGGCACCAGGACAGCACAGACGGAGCGGCTCTGCTCGGCCTTGGAAGGAGGCAGATGGCTGCAAATCACAGATGAAAATTGGGACCCCTCCCCACCCCCCGCCCCCGCCTGGATGAAAACCCCACCCCGGCCTGCAACATCTGCCTCCTCCACAGGCAAAACAAAACAACTCCGCTGGCGGGGGGAGGGACAGGGGGAGAACCTTGGAAAATACACCGGTGGTGATCAACCATTAAGGTAAAAGAAAAGGAAAACCAAAAGATTCTCGCAAAACACAAACAAAACGTTGTTATTGTAAGAAAAGGGCTTTTATTAGCAGCTCAAAAGCCACAAGCTTTTTATTTCTTTTCCTTTTTTCTTTTCTTTTTTTTTCATAAACTCTGAAAAATAAAAATGGATTACAGGCACTTAGCAGAGCAGCCTATTAAGCTCAACAGCTGCAGTGACACCAAAAGGTCCGGAGATGATCCTTGATCTGATAATAAAACTCAGTAATCAGATTACGAATTAGCAAATCTCTGGATTGGGTTCCTCTGCAGGGAAGCGCTTCACTGTTTCTGTCTCCGGTGGCCTGTAGAAGAACCAGCACCGTGCAAAAGTGTTACTGAGCGTCTCGTATTACAACTGCAAACTATTTTAATGGATCTCTATGTTACAGACCCATGGGGGGGGGGTTTACAACTTGTGGCTCCGGAGCCGCAAGCGGCTCTTTGGAAACTCCCACAATGGACCTTAATAGGTTTGACTAAAAATGATAAACAACTACAGAAGCTATTTCTTTTCAGTTGTTTTTATTGAATAATTGTGCTTAATTGCCATAACAGAATTATGTTAATTTAGATCTATTTTATTTTTCTCCTTATATTTTAAAATTACAACACATTTTCTCTAGTAGCTGTTCGTCAAAACTGATGTATTGTCCCGCCCAAAAGGTCAGGTAGCATCTGCAGCTTCATTTAGCTGGATTGAGGGAAACCAAGGGGGTGAAAGGAAATTAATTTATGATTTTTTTTTCATAGCAAATAATAAAAAAATGTGCCCCCCTTCACTCTGACACCTGCTAATAAAATCCAGGAGTCTTCAGAAGTCAACTAAACTCCGTCTGCGCATAATCAAAACTCATAATCTAAATTCTAAACTAACACAACCAGAAAATTATCCCTGAACACACAATCTTCACTGTAACGCACGGTGGTGGCGGCATCAAGCTTATACTGGGCCACATACAAGGTTGCACTGAAAAACAAAATATACTTTAGGCAGCAAAATATTTAAAACTGGGTCAAATTTCACCTTTCAACAGAACAAAAAAAACAACCTTAAACAGTGGTTTAGATGCAATCAGATTCATGGACCAGTCAAACTCTGAATAAGAATCTATCACAATGTCTGAAAATGTCTGGTTTCGCCCATCTTTACGTAACCTGAGCAAAGAAATGACATCCAAAATGTCACCGTGCATCATTTTTGTGTCGTTTTACCACATAAAACTCACCGATGTTTGTGGTGACGCGATGTGGAAAAGCTCAAGCTCCGTAATCTAGATTAAAGACCCAGAACATCACCTGCTCCAGTTTACACCAGGAACTCTGTGACGTGTCGACCCGAGGCCTCGTCGTTACCAGAGGAACCGAGGCTCAGTTGATTTGCCGCCCTCCTCTCTCCAGACTAGCTGCTACTGTGCGCCTCCCGGTGGAGAACGTGCGGATGAGTGGAGCTTTTTTTACATAGAAGAAAATGTTCTCAAGGGCTTTTGGCAAAAGTTTTCCTTCCTTATTTTAAAATCTCAGGATAGAAATGAAGCAGTGGCTCTTTAAAAGTGACGAACGTCCTAGATATTTATCCAAAAATCACAATTAAAAATCTCGCTTTTACAAAATGTCACCTAGTATTTGTGGTTCTAATCATGTCTTATTTAGCTGCACTGAGAACCAAAATGGCTCCCCGGACTGAGAAAGTTGAATCAAGACTGACACATAAACAGAACCTGCAACGTAACACCTGCGTGCTTCAGTAATATTTCATCAGTCCAATCAAAGTAGCTGCCTGTATCCCAAATTACATCAATATGAAACAGTTTGTAATATTTAACATTCAGAAGTACTCATTGTGTGCAGCAGGAGCTATTTCTGGATACTTTAATGTTTGCTAAGTTTTATCAAGACATTCTGCCACATCTGTGATCTTAATGTGGCCTAAAATGATGGTGAGTTTGACACGCCTGAGCTAACGGACAGGAGAAGAAGCCTACAGCGGTAGGAAACTTAAAGATGTTCCAGATTTTCCTTGGTGTCGACCAAAACACTGCGGACCAGTGGATGAGCTGCTTGCTGGGAGAAGGAATGTGAGGATGTGACGACGGCGGCGGAAACGAGGGACAGGATGAGATGATTCCCAGTCTCAATCCCTGAAGGGGTCCAGCGGATCTGCAGAGTGTCTTAGAACAGACAAGTTAAAGTACTCGGAGTGCTCGAGTTTCACTGCGATCGATCTTAGTGATTTTGGACAAAGATCTGGCGGTTTGCTCAGCTTTAACAAATGTTCACTCAAAGCACATGCGACCAAAAGCGAAGGAGAACCTCGCGTCGAAGTCAACGCCTCGAGATTCATGATTTAGATAGGAGAATTTGTGGACAGATTTTACTGTAAGAAGAAAAGTGTAGTTGAGCAGAAAACCCAAAACCAGGAGCATATACGGTGGTGTCAGCGTCATGCTGCAGGGTTTTCTTTTCTTCAGGAGGAACGTTGCTGGAGTTCATGGTGAGCCAGATGGAGCTTAATGCAGGAAGAAAACTTGTAAAAGATTTGAGACTGAGACAGAAACATATTGCAGTAGATCAAAGCACGCACTAGTGTGGTCTAGTCAAAGGCCAAAGCTAGATTAAATGAAGAGTGTCCATCCAATCCGACTCAGAATGAGCAACGTTTGTTGGTGGAGACGAAGTTGGCCGTACGCTATGCAACACAAGTGCACGCCACACTTTCCAGAGTGTTGTTTGAAAAATAAAAAACTTTGTTCTACTTCACAATTTTGTCTTGTTTTGTCCAACAGCGGTTTCGGTCTAGTTTCTAGTGCAAATATTCTAGTACACTCAGACAGGCTTGATGAAAACGTATCAGCTCCACTGTTATTTCACTTCCAACGTGGCAAAAAAATGTCTTGATATAAGTGAAATAATCTGCTAATGGAAAACTAAGGAACTATTTACTTGAAACAAGCTCCTATTTCTCCTATTTCTCGCTGAAACTCACAAATTACTTTCAAGTGTGGTAAAAAAAAATATTTGCACTAGAAACTAGGGCAAGATTTTTTTTTTTTTTTTAACTACAGCAAAGATCTGCACAATAGAGCAAGATGATTTAAAATCAATGTGGCTCAAAGAGCATCCAGATATACAGCTGCTTTCTGTCTCCACTTCTATCTTTCTCTTTTTATTATTATTATTATTATTATTATTATTATTATTCTGAAGTATTGTAACTTCACTGTGACGTGGAAGTAGATTAAAAAGATTAAAAGCTTCCACTTTGGCAACAGAAAGCACGTCACACAGGATGTTGTTGTTGAGGGTTATCTTCTTTTTTTTTTTCTTTCTTTCTTTCTTTTTTTAAATTACGTTATTTAAATCAACAAACAGATTAAAATAAAAATAAAAAATCGGCCACGTCGGTATGAATCTGCTGTTTACAGTAACTGTTTATTCAGGCCGCGCGAGCTCTTCCGGTGGACCTCTGAGAGGAGCGCGAGCGTTTTCTATTAGGCAGAGAAGAAAAGAAATAGAGAGAGAGAGAGAGAGAGAAATAGAGAGAGAGAGAGAAATAGAGAGAGAGAGAGAAATAGAGAGAGAGAGAGAAATAGAGAGAGACAGAGAGAGAGAAATAGAGAGAGAGAGAGAGAGAAATAGAGAGAGAGAGACAGAGAGAGAGAAATAGAGAGAGAGAGAGAGAGAGAGAGAAATAGAGAGAGAGAGAGAAATAGAGAGAGAGAGAGAAATAGAGAGAGAGAAATAGAGAGAGAGAGAGAGACATAGAGAGAGAGAGAGAGAGAGAGAGAGAGAGAAAGAGAGAGAGAGAACT